>JARYGA010020790.1:0-28763 GCA_030545235.1 Helianthus tuberosus | reverse complement strand
CATCCGAGCTTCCACTCATCGTTGCATTGATTTACAACCCATGGCTCCGATTGAAGGTGTCATCCAAGTACAAAGAGACATAACTAATGCTAGAACAGCCGAAGTGGTGTGTTGAAATCTTTTTCATCTTTTTATTTCTTACAAGAAACAAAAAAACATATATTTAATTTGTGCTTTAACTTCTTTATTATTTTTTCTTATATGTTTTTTTCAGGTCATTAGACATTTTGATGGATGCAAGACTGGTATATAATTTGCGTCATTAATGTTGCAGGTCACTATATCTAAAGATGACACAGTTGTTCTTGATGGTGTTGGACTGCTGGTGATAAAAATTTTAGAGAAGAACGACGCTACTGTAGGCTATATAATTTGTATGTCTTCATTTAATTTTGGTGATGAAATTTAGTTCACTGAAGTTCGGTTGTTTGCTGTTGAGAACTAAGAACTGATGTTTAGATAAGTAGTGCGGATAAATAATTAAATAATATATATAGTTTGTTAACTTATGGGTAGGTCTGCAAGCTACTTTAACGTGATGGAGGCGGCGGTGGTGACGACTGGCAGTGGTAGCAGCTTGGGAAGTGGTTTTGGTAGTATTGGGGGACTGTCTAACAAGTTTGGATGCAATTGGGGGATGTTTGGCGAGTAGGCCAACTTGGTCAACCGGGTCAGGCGCGGTCAAAGCTGTTCAAATGGTCAACGTGTGTCAAATTCTATCAACCTGTTCAATCGTTGTCACAGATGGTTTCGACTCACTCTTATAACTATTTATACATACCTACATTTAATATAAATATGGTATGATAATATTCAAAAATCTCAAAACTTAATGTTTCAAATACAAAACACTCCAAATCAGATCGCATCTATAAAAAGGCAACTAATGTTCGGGTTTTTATTTGGGTTTCAAGTTTCGGGTTATTCGGGTTTTTGTGGGTAAAGAAATATCATCACATATTCAAACATCAATAAATGATTTATTTCCATTAAGGGCAAAGAAGGATTGGAGTTTGTGAGTGTACGAATGTAATTTTTTTTCATGTGAGTAATGATAGTTTATAGATATTTTTTTGGACTACTACCTCCTTTTTTTCCAGGTTGAGCATGCTCAATATTTGACCCTTGGAAGTATAGCCATGTTTGGTCAAGAAGGAATTGTAATGGATTTGTTCGAAATATTCTTAGAAATTAGATTTGGTTTGCTTTGCTTATGATTTGACTTTTTTTCTCAAAGATGTAATTAATTTGGAAATGTAGTTGTCTTACAACAACTAGAAACCGGTTTTTACTCAGGAGTGAATGTATAATTCCAAAATTATATGTAATTTTTATTTCAGTCATTAAATAATTCTTAAATTATCAATACTGGCTATTTATATATGTCGGGCTTTGGATGGCAAGATGCTACCATATTGTGATAATATCATGCCACTTCTTCCTAAGGATCTTTCTAGCGGTGACCTGTATCCGTTTGTTAAGCTACCAATTTTTTTCATTCTTTCCTGGGGTGTTCTTATAGAACGGTGATAAATCGGAGCCCAGTTGATGTAAAAATCCAAAATTGTATGCCAAGATATGTATTTTCAATCATTAAACCAAATTGTCCGTGTATGGTAGAAGGTAACTGTTTGTTTCTTCTAATGTATGCATTTGTACAGAATATTACATTTCAAAGTAAATAATATAGTTTGGTTGAACCCGCGTATTACGCGGGGCATTAACCTAGTAGTATATATATTAAAATTCAAGTCCTCTCTGTCTCACTTGACATTTCCAGCCATCAAAACATCACAACAACACCACAAACACCAACCATCGCCGGCCACGACTACCGATTGTAGTTCAAACCCACCACACCTACCGTGGCTCCTCAACCTGCACACCACCTTCATCGTCGACATCGGTGGTAGTAGTTTGCTTTTTAAAACGAAATTGATGGTTGTTGTTTTCAGATCTGATGATACTTGGTGGTGGTTTTTCTAATCTGAGCAAGTGATGGATAGGGTAGAAGCGAGTCTTTAGCACACGAAGGTTGGTAATTTGATTTTTCCGGCAGCCCTGCGTTTTTCAAGTCTGACCATTATGCATCTCACCGTTTTCCCCTACATTGATCGACCGGTGTTTTCATATCTAACAATGGCAATATTCCTACCACCGTAGATTTCCGTGAGTACATGCATTAATGTTGGAGAAGGAGCTAACAAGTTTAAGGAAGAAAGAGGGAGAGAGAGAGACGATATGTGGTTAGGATCTGTTGAGGGTGAGATTGGGGTTTTTTTTAGATTCCTTGTTATTGAAATTACACCAGAATTACGTCTCTTCATCTGTCTGTTGATGGTTAGGGTGAGATTGGGGGTGGATTGGTGATTAAGTTGATGATGGTGGGCCCACTTAATTAATTAAATAATAAAAAAATATATTTCTTTTAATGTTTTAAGTTATTATATTTAATAGTAAGGGTAGTTTTGTCATTCACATCCACTTAACTGAGAAAATTAACATCCATCCACTTTAGGGACTGTCCGAGTAACAACTGAACAAACCACAGGGTGCATACAAGTAATTTTGAAAAGGTAGGGACAAAAGGTGAAACTTTACCAAACCACATGGACTATCCGTGCATTTTACTCTTTTTTAAAATACATATTTTAACAAAAAATTCTATATGTTGATAAAATACATTATATTTTATTATATTAGTATAATATAAGGTTTTATTCAACCATGCTATTAACATAAGTGTTTTTTAAAACATAACTTTTTTTTTTACTAATCGACTAAATTGCACTATACTTCCTTTAAGTTTGAACGAAGTTACTGGTGGTGCCCGTTAACTACGAAAATTACAGCGATGTCCTTTAAGTTATTATCTTCTATCAAGCGATGTCCTTTTAGTCTAACTCGGTTTTTTTTTTTTTTTAAGTCATAACAGATGCCACTCATGTAAGAGCATAATGGTCATTTCATTTAAAAACTAAAACAAAACAATTTAAAAATAAGTATAACAATAACAAATAAGCCTGAAGTTCTGGAAAAAATGAACTCCATTGGTAAAGCTCAATTCGCAGGATATTCATCCGATCGGAGATAAAAGAGTTTTACTTTTTGATTCCGGTGGGGAGCATTCTCGGTGGACCAATTGCCTTACCACATCACCATCGTTCAAATCCTAGCTTTGTGAGTGGTTACCTTAACCATCATGCTTTACAAAATACAAAACCCTAGGTTGCTAAACATACCTCAGTCAGTCCTCTAATTGTTTGATAAACAGCAAGCAACCAACCAACCTGTGAGCGAATTGAGTAGCATGAGGAGTCTGACCAATAAGTTGAAGAACAGAGGCATCAGACGCTACTTGTCAGATCGATCCGATCCCAGTCGCAGAAACGCCGACAGCCATTTTCTACATTTACTCATGTTTAGAAAGCAAAACCACAAAACCTAGAGAGAAACAAACGTGTGTGATAGAGAAGACTACGGTATTATTAGAGATTCAAAGAGAATGTGATGAAGAGGACTGACTGGTATGATCTCAAGAGAACACGTAGAAAGAAAAGATACAACGCAACAAAAACTGCTTAAACAATTTGTAAACCAAGTACAATACACTAATGCTGAGAAAACCCACAAACACATAGTACAATCTTCAATGCCTGTTGTAAAGTAACATTATATAAACTAGTTTTTAACACCCGTGTTGCAGCAGGCATGTAAATCCTAAAACTGTGCTAAGTAGTAAGCAAACCATAGACAAATAAAAACACAAAGTTGTAAAAACAAAAATGTGAATTTAAACCGTCATGCGACGTAAAAGATAGACAAATAAAAACACAAAGTTATACTGCGAGTTTTCATAAAATATAGATAAACTCGAATTTATACCGAAAAAGCTTTAACATGACTGGAAAAAAACACAAAACTTGAAGACCATATAAACCATTTTAACTAAAAAACAATATAAGAAAAAAATTACTACACTGTAAAAACCATAAAAAACCAAAAATTGTTATTATATAATAATAAACCAAAAGCTACAACCTTCTAAACTAAGGGTACAAGTAACTAAAGCATGAAACAACAACTAAGCTAAATGTACAAAACTATATGCCTAGAAATGTTACAAATTTATATTATATAAATATATCAATGAATTATAAAATAATTGAGTCTACTTCGTAAGATTCTACAAAATTATATTATATACTATAAACATTTTCAAAATTGATGAAAAGTACTTAATCATGATTGGTTGTTGATCACTTTTTTTATTATTGTTTATATCTCTTGTGTAACACCCCAACCTCGCTCGGGCTGACATGTTACTTGTACAGTACATCATAGGTCAAAACTTCATTCCATAAATTGTAAAACTTTATATTATTTCAAATAAGTCAAAAACAATGTACAAAACATTTTAAACTTTTATGAAAATCCATGTGCGTCTTTATTCCCTCGAACCATCCATCCAAGCTTTCCTGAATATTCTTGCAACCTAACGTACATAAGAAGGAAAATGTACGCCTGAGTAAACGGGGTTTACTTAGTGGGACAACAACAATGCAATATACATTTTCTTAACGGTATCTATATATCAAACGATATATAACATATTCAGTTAGTCACCTTCAGTGCGTCACATTCAGTAGTTCAATGCGTAGTCAGTTCACATTCAGTGCGTCACATAATCACATTCAGTAGTTCATATTCAGTTTTTCAGTGCGTCACCTTTCGGTGCGACACGATCAGTGCTTCAGTGTGTCATGATCAATATTTGCTAAAACAATATAACTAATATTTAATTATAATAACATATAATCTTGAAGTTCACATAAGCAGTAACATAACAAATCAAAATCTCCAACTACGAGGTAGTGAAAACTTAAATTTGTGCACATAAGGTTGTTCAAGAGTCCGTACCTTAAACGATGAATACAAAGCTGGGATAACTATTTTACGGCTCGATAATCATGGAGTCCTACAATATAATATGGTTATAATCTTATTTTCAAATCATGATACTTTTGTTTAGTGCATTTAATTAATTCGTTAACGAGTATTTTATGGATATTTATATTATATGTTTATTTTAATAACTATATAAAAATCTAAACTTTAAATATCGAGTTAAATAGGTTAAAAATTGAATTTATATGTACTCATATTATTTCAACTTATTACTATTAAGTATTTGAAAAGAAAATATTCTTTATCATGCATAAATATTTTGTGACTAGCTATATACCTTTACAAAACAACTTATTCATGTGTATACTAAAACTGAATTTAGTATAAAATATTAAGAAACATAAGTTCACGATGTTAACTAATAATCATTTATAATATTTCAAAAGTTCAGTTTGGCATAATAATAAAATTAATAAATGGATGGTAACAACAGTTTCATAAATAAAATAAATGGTACATTGTTTATAAAAATAAAATAATTAAATTACCTCACATCTTTCTTAACATAGTTGCTGGATGTAGTAAGATATATAAAAGAATATATGAGATTAATAATGGTTTTGAGGGTATATGAAATGGGGTTTTCTATCTACACACCCTCATGTCTATCTACATACTTTTTGAATTCAATACGCATCGTATAGGCCTATACGATGCGTATTGAATTAAAGTAAAAAACATGGCAGACTGACAGGTGCAGGTTGTGTCTGGCGGTGGGTTTGATACGCATCGTATAGGCCTATACGATGCGTATCGACCCCCTATTTTTTTTAATTTATTTTTTGTTGTGTTGTGTCTAATGCGAACCCGAGAAACGAAAGGGATTTCGAGCAGTTGGTCGATGATATGATTGATAAAGATCTTGACACGATTATTTCCATTTTCAAGTATTATTAAAACCATTCAAGCCAACCAATCTACAACGTGGTTCCCAATTTGCGGAACTTAATCCCAGATTGTCTAAAGAAACACCTTTTCAAGTTTGCACAGTGGGAGAAAGACCAGCACCTCTGTCAGTATTGTCCTTTAAATTCGCATAAACATATATTCATTTCATAACCTCCTCTTATAAATCAACCACAACTCACCCGATACGTCTTCTCTAGATCACACATGATAAAAGCGCTTCTTTAGACAATCTGGGTCACATATCCGACAATAGGTGTAACAACTCTCATCAAAAGTTATATTTATTTAATCAAATTGTCCAATAAGAAACCCTAATTGAGAAACCCAAGTGATTCTGCATAATCCCTAAAATTTTCAGAACATTTGGAATCAGGATTAGGGCCCCTAAAACTCAGGGGGGGTAAACCCTATTCGGTAATATCTTAACAAAACGCTGTCAAAAATTCGAAATAACACGAAATCGACTCAGCAGGCCTATACTAGTGACAAGGCTACCCTAGGGTAGGTTGTTACCCCAGGCGAGTCGCGACAGGAGCCACGACACCTTCCGCGACACGCGAGGGGACGAATTTTCAAGTATAAATACCAGGGTTTGGGACTTGAACTGTTTGCATGTTACGACGATAAAATTCGTTATGTACAATCACTTAGACGCTGTTTACTACAAAAACACACACTGATCACGAAGTGCTGCCACAATTCAGGGTAATAACTCGATCGCTGCTACGATTCAATGTCCGATCGATTAAACTATCCAATGGATGTTTAAGTGCTGCCCACATTAGGGTTTATGCTTTGTCATTCGTTGTTAAATCGATGGATGTTTAAGTATCGCACTTTGTCATTCGTTGTGAAGGTTTTAATCTCGTGAGTTATCGTAAATGTTGTATTAAGTTACTAACCTAGTTTGTGTGCTTGATTATTTAAACTAGGTTATCAAGGCTAATCAGTAGAATAAGCTCTGTTAAATCTGCAATGTGAGTCATTCTCTTTTTATCAAATCCATTTACAAAAGTATGTTTATTTCAAAGTTATAATTACGGGGATTAAGTCTTTGTAATCACCAAGTTACAGCCGGTATATGGGGTTTTGTATACATTACTTGATAATCGTCACCATTGGGGCAGCCAATGGGGGATATGACCATAGTCACAGATCCGGTCGAGTGACAAATACCGTGGGTAGTTGGTTTGATATCAGAAACATTGTAATCGCTCTTAATACTGTAAATTATAACAACAAGTCGTTTTAGAAAATAGAATGATTCACTCAGTATTTCTCGCTGACAAAACCTTTTTCAAACATGTTTCAGGTGATCTGTTGTAATCCAGGAAAAGTGCCGTGAAGCACTACCAGCTTAAGGAAGTGGCTCAGTATAAAATAAAGAAACATGTTTTGTAAAATAAAAGATTTCCTGGTGAAATCTTAATATTGTAAATTATCGGGTTTTATCCCAAATTGTGGAATAAAATAATCGGGAAATATTTCAGTTTTAAAAAGATCCTGAAGAAACTTCCGCTGTTAATTAAATACCACGGGATTTCTGTTCCGCGGCTCCTGAAACGGGCCAAACCGGGTCGGGGGCCGTGACAGAAATAAGGTGGTATCAGAGCCACTGATTTAAGCCAATTAAGTATTTAGAAATACTTAATTTTATTGATTGCCAATTATGTGATTATGTGTTTTATTAACTGATTATTTGTTAATTACAGTATGGGTAAACAAAAGCTGTCAAATATCTATCTTAAACTAGATAGGTCATCCAACGAGAAGGGAAGTTCATCCCAAACAAAATCTTATGTAATTCCTGAAGAAGGAATATTTGTCCGTAAGGCACATTATGAGGAACCACTCTCTCCTAATAAAAGAAGTTTGATTATTAGGAAAAGTCAGGAGGAAATAAGGAAAAACCGAGAGAAGAAAGTTAAACAAGAAACCCAGGATTTAATCAATAAATCACCTTGGGAGGACAAATTAGATGAGAAATGGGCAAATCTTTATATGCTAGCCACAATAGCAGAAAATGCAAATCTCTAAATACTCAAAAGTTTTAGCACTTTTATTTCCTAGAAACCTTATTTAGTAAATAAATAAGTTACAGTAAATCGTAGTATAAATTACTTGTCAGTTGTTTTATATATGCAATAATATTTATGGGTTATCTATAAAATTTTGTTATTCTATTTTAACATTTGGTATATATTTTGCATATATGCTAAACAGCATGAATGAGATATCTGAAGGTTTAGAAAATCTTAACCTCTATCCTGTTAAGATAGAAGTTTCCAAGGAATTCACTGGTTACTTCGCTGATAAAGAAGAACCCATGGAATTTCAATCCAAACCACTGGCAAAACCTAAACCCAAGAAAAGAAGCAGATTTGTGGGCTGGAGGCGTGTACGAAGGAAAAAGCCAGCAACAAGAAAGGTTACCAAAACTGAAGAACCAAAAGACAAAGGAAAAGGGGTAGAAATTGAGGAAAATGTTAATCAAATAGAGATAGAAGCTGAAAAGAGTTTTAAGCAAACAGAAAGAGAAGTCGGAGAGAGTTCTAGACAAAAACAGAAAATGACTCCTTGGGAAGTTTTAGATCATAAATTAGTAATGAGTGACCTCATCGGACCTGCCGATGGAAACCTTGAAGCAGCTAATCCAAACCTTATATTTACTGAAGAAGATCTTTTTAGCTACCCACTAGAAGCTCCAATCCCAATCAATCTGGAACCTGCTATTCCAGATCCTATTGTCCAACCTCAACCATTACCAGTAGAATTAGATGAATGGTGGACAACTGATTGGCAATACCAAAATCTTTTAAACAACCCTGATACATTTTTCCCGCAAGTTGACCCAGAACCTCCACTATACCCAACTATGAGCCCGGAGAATCTGACTGAACTTCGCCTCTGGGGCGAAGAGTTAATTGATGCAGGAAATCGGATTAGGGATGTGGGAGAAAGAGTTACTTGGAAGTATGACGAAAGGGAGCGTCGTTTTTAAGAAATTAGCTAACCAGATAATGGGAGTTTGCAAGAATATGTGTTAATAAATAATCATAATAACCAGTATGTGTAAATAACTTAACAATAAAACGTTGTATGATAATCGTGTGTACGAGGCATAATATAATATATATATAGAAATGAAACTTGGGAAATTGATAAATTTTGGTTATACATGTTAATGTGATTATGTGCAAACTATTTTATTATATTTATATTTATACTAATTATTTACATAAAATTTATTATCAGATGTCAAACATTGGTAATGAACCAGAAAATGAGGTTAATCGGTCTGAGCAACATCCAGGAGATCAATATATGACTCGGCAAGATATCGAAAATATTGTTGCTCAAGGGATAGCTAATGCTATTCCAGCATTCGTTGCTGCTATAAAGAATCCAATCGAACCGCAACAAATTGTTCCGAGTAAATGTATTTCTGAAGATAACTTCAGTAATAGTGTAAACGGAGGCAATGATAATGTTAATCATAATGGGGAACCACATCAAGCTCCATTACCTAAGAAAATGAAAACTGCAACGCCTGGTTGCACTTTCAAAGAATTCCTTGCTTGTAAACCCACTGAATTTGCAGGCAATGAAGGAGCAACTGCATCACTGCGTTGGTTAGAGAAAACCGAAGCAGTCATTGCAATAAGTAAATGTGCTAAAGATGATCAGGTCATGTACGCATCAAATCTTTTCAAGGAAGGAGCACTCGAATGGTGGAACACTGTGTTACAATCAAAAGGAAGAATAATAGCTTATGCTATGACTTGGGAAGAATTTAAAGGTTTTGTAGAAAGAAAATTCTGTCCCGAGTATGAAAAGGAACAGATGACGAATAAGTTTCTAAATCATCGGATGATGGGTGTAGATTATCGCGGTTATACTTCGACATTCTTTGAATATGCTAGAGTGGTACCAACGCTGGCTTCGCCAGAACCGGTACTCATTTCTCGCTACATTTGGGGACTGATTAGTGAAATCTGCAATATTGTTAAAGCTGCGAGACCTCGCACTATTGACGATTCTGTGGAATTAGCTAATACCCTAACCGATGAACTAGTACGCACCCAAGATGAAAACAGGAAGAAAGAATTGGCTCAGAAAATTACTCAAGGATTTCGTGCGGGTAACAGTAGTAATTTCAAAAGAAAAGGAACTGGGCAAAATTCTCAACTCCGTCATTCTGCAGGAAATGTAAGAAGAAACATTATGGAAGATGTGATATAACCTGCAATTTTTGCAAAGTTGTAGGACATCGTGAAGAAAACTACAGAAAGAAAACAATAGTTTGCTATAACTGTGGAGAAAATGGACATTATAAAACAGAATGTCCTAAATTGGGTAAACCAGCAGACAACAAAACCAAGGCGACCGACGGAACTATTAAGAAGAATGCCAGGGCATTCCAGCTAACCACTCAAGAAGCAGAACTCATCCCAGATGTGATAGCGGGTATGTTCTTAGTTCACAACATTTACGCCAAAGTATTATTTGACTCTGGTGCAAACCAAAGTTTTATAAATACTTCATTCTGCCAAGCTCTTAATTTACCTTTAATCAATATTAGGCAGATTTTTACAGTTGAAACGGCAGACGGAAATTCAGTTAAGATAGATAAAGTTTTGCAGGAAGAAAATATAGAACTTTTAGGACATAAATTCTCTGCAAAACTATTACCAATGAAGTTAGCTGAATTTGATGTTGTATTAGGAATGGATTGGTTAGTAGCCAACCATGCTCGAATATTGTGTGATCAGAATTCCATAGAAATTCAATCACCCACTGGAGAAGTAATTAGGATTACAGGAGATAAACCACGTAAGCCTATGAAGTTCATATCAGTAATGAAAATTGCTAATTATGAACGAAAACAAGGAATAGTATATATGATTTCAGTAATCATTAGTACTAAGGGTAAAGAACTTAAGGAAATTCCTGTAGTCTCAGAATACTTAGATATATTCCCAGAAGATTTACCGGGATTACCTCCAGATAGGGAAGTAGAATTTAGGATTCATCTAATTCCAGGAACTACACCGATAGCCAAGGCACCTTATCGGTTAGCACCTACCGAAATGTTAGAACTGAAAAAGCAATTAGATGAATTACTAAGTAAATGATTCATACAACCTAGCTCATCCCCTTGGGGAGCGCCAGTGTTGTTTGTAAAGAAAAAGGATGGTTCAATGAGAATGTGTATCGATTATAGAGAATTGAATAAGGTTACAATTAAGAATCGATATCCATTACCTAGGATTGATGATCTGTTTGATCAACTTCAGGGGGCTAGATATTTTTCTAAGATAGATTTACGCTCCGGATATCATCAATTGAAGGTACAAGAAGAGGACATACCTAAGACTGCTTTCAGAACTAGGTATGGTCATTACGAGTTTACAGTCATGCCCTTTGGGTTAACGAATGCACCTGCTGCATTCATGGACATGATGAATAGGATCTGTAAACCATATTTGGATAAATTTGTAATTGTTTTTATAGACGATATACTTATTTATTCCAAAAGTCAGACAGAGCATTGTGAACACCTTCATGCACTCTTAACTTTGTTAAGAAAAGAAAAGCTTTATGCCAAATTCTCGAAGTGTGAATTTTGGTTAAAGGAAGTGCAATTCTTAGGACACATGGTGAATCACGAAGGTATTCACGTAGATCCTGCAAAGATAGAGGCAATTACCAAATGGAAGGTTCCACAAACAACAATGGAAATAAGAAGTTTTATAGGTTTAGCTGGGTATTATAGACGGTTTATTAAGGATTTTTCCAAGATAGCCGTACCATTAACTAAGTTAACCTGTAAAGCCATTAAGTTTGAATGGGGACCTAAGCAAGAGGAAGCCTTTAGAATATTGAAGCAGAAATTAACAAATGCACCAATCTTAGCCTTACCAGAAGGAACTGAAGATTTTGAAGTATATTGTGATGCTTCAAAACTAGGATATGGATGTGTGCTTATGCAACGCAAAAAGGTGATTGCATATGCTTCAAGGCAATTGAAAAAGCACGAAGAAAACTATACGACTCATGATTTAGAATTAGGAGCCGTAATTTTTGCCCTTAAGATTTGGAGACATTATCTTTACGGAAGTAAATTTACTGTCTACATAGACCACAAAAGTTTAAGATATATATTTGGGCAAAAAGAGTTAAACACGAGGCAAAGGAGATGGATGGAAATCCTAAGTGACTACGATTGTGATATTCAGTATCACGAAGGAAAGGCAAATGTAGTTGCAGATGCCTTAAGTTGTAAGTATTATAAGAAACAACGACGGGTTCGTGCTCTCAGATTAAATCTACAAATAGATCTAATGGAACAATTGAAGAATGTTCAAGTTACAGCAATCAAGGATGATGCTGAAGGAATGAAAGGATGAATCAAGGAATTAGAACAAGGAGTAGAAGGAGTTTGGAGATTCCACAAAAGTAGAATTTGGGTACCTAAGCAGGGAGACTTAAGACCTAAGATTTTAGAAGAAGCTCATAAATCTAGGTATACTATGCACCCATGAAACAATAATATGTACCAAGATTTAAGAAAGAACTTCTGGTGGATAGGAATGAAAAAGGATATAGCACGATATGTTTCAAAATGTCTCACTTGTTCACAAGTTAAGGCGGAACATCAAAAACCTTCAGGGTTGCTACAACAATTAGAAATGCCAGTATGGAAATGGGAACTTATAACAATGGATTTTGTTACTAAGTTACCCAAAACCAGAAAAGGTAATGATGCGATTTGGGTAATTGTGGATCGATTAACCAAATTAGCTCACTTTTTACCAATGAAAGAAACCTTTAGTATGGAAAGACTGGCTAAATTGTATGTAGATGAAGTTGTATCCCTACATGGAGTTTCACTCTCCATTGTTTCGGATAGGGATAGTCGTTTTACTTCTCATTTCTGGAAAAGTTTCCAGCAAGCTATGGGAACTCGATTAAATCTGAGCACTGCATATCATCCCCAAACAGACGGATAGAGTGAAAGGACGATCCAAACTCTAGAAGACATGCTCCGAGCATGTGTAATAGATTTTGGTGGAAATTGGGATGATCATTTACCATTAATTGAATTCTCCTATAACAATAGCTATCATTCAAGTATTGAAACCGCCCCATTTGAAGCACTGTATGGAAGAAAGTGCAGAACTCCAGTTTGTTGGGCAGAAATAGGAGAAAGTCAATTATCCGGTCCTGAAATAGTGCAAGAAACAACTGATAAGATTACTCAAATCAAGGAAAGACTAAAGACGGCTCGAGATCGCCAGAAGAGTTATGCAGACAATAGATGCAAGCCGTTAGAATTCCAAGTTGGAGACAAAGTACTATTGAAAGTTTCTCCTTGGAAAGGAGTAGTCAGATTCGGAAAGAAAGGAAAGCTAAGTCCAAGGTACGTAGGACCATTTTCAGTGATCCAACGTATAGGACCAGTTGCTTATCGTTTACAACTACCAGAAGAATTATCTGGAGTACATGATGTATTTCATGTATCCAATCTCAAGAAATGCTTATCAGATGAATCATTGGTAGTACCTCTTCGAGATATAGAGGTAAACGAAAAGTTGAAATTTGTTGAGAAACCTCTTCAAATTGAGGATCGAAAGATCAAGTTTCTCAAACACAAACGATTAGTTTTAGTCTAAGTCAGATGGGATTCAAAGAGATGAGCTGAATACACTTGGGAACTGGAATCAGAAATGAAGCGAAAGTATCCTCACTTATTCCAGTAAATCTCGAGGATGAGATTTTTATTAAGGTGGGGAGAATGTAACAACTCTCATCAAAAGTTATATTTATTTAATCAAATTGTCCAATAAGAAACCCTAATTGAGAAACCCAAGTGATTCTGCATAATCCCTAAAATTTTCAGAACATTTGGAATCAGGATTAGGGCCCCTAAAACTCAGGGGGGGTAAACCCTATTCGGTAATATCTTAACAAAACGCTGTCAAAAATTCGAAATAACACGAAATCGACTCAGCAGGCCTATACTAGTGACAAGGCTACCCTAGGGTAGGTTGTTACCCCAGGCGAGTCACGACAGGAGCCACGACACCTTCCGCGACACGCGGGGGGACCAATTTTCAAGTATAAATACCAGGGTTTGGGACTTGAACTGTTTGCATGTTACGACGATAAAATTCGTTACGTACAATCACTTAGACGCTGTTTACTACAAAAACACACACTGATCACGAAGTGCTGCCACAATTCAGGGTAATAACTCGATCGCTGCTACGATTCAATGTCCGATCGATTAAACTATCCAATGGATGTTTAAATGCTGCCCACATTAGGGTTTATGCTTTGTCATTCGTCGTTAAATCGATGGATGTTTAAGTATCGCACTTTGTCATTCGTTGTGAAGGTTTTAATCTCATGAGTTATCGTAAATTATGTATGAAGTTACTAACCTAGTTTGTGTGCTTGATTATTTAAATTAGGTTATCAAGGCTAATCAGTAGAATAAGCTCTGTTAAATCTGCAATGTGAGTCATTCTCTTTTTATCAAATCCATTTACAAAAGTATGTTTATTTCAAAGTTATAATTACGGGGATTAAGTCTTTGTAATCACCAAGTTATAGCCGGTATGTGGGGTTTTGTATACATTACTTGATAATCGTCACCATTGGGGCAGCCAATGGGGGATATGACCATAGTCACAGATCCGGTCGAGTGACAAATACCGTGGGTAGTTGGTTTGATATCAGAAACATTGTAATCGCTCTTAATACTGTAAATTATAACAACGAGTCGTTTTAGAAAATAGAATGATTCACTCAGTATTTCCCGCTGACAAAACCTTTTTCAAACATGTTTCAGGTGATCTGTTGTAATCCAGGAAAAGTGCCGTGAAGCACTATCAGCTTAAGGAAGTGGCTCAGTATAAAATAAAGAAACATGTTTTGTAAAATAAAAGATTTCCTGGTGAAATCTTAAGATTGTAAATTAGCGGGTTTTATCCCAAATTGTGGAATAAAATAATCAGGAAATATTTCAGTTTTAAAAAGATCCTGAAGAAACTTCCGCTGTTAATTAAATACCACGGGATTTCTGTTCCGCGGCTCCTGAAACGGGTCAAACCGGGTCAGGGGCCGTGACAATAGGGCCCACAGATCTTATGCCCACCCGAGACTGACCTCTGGATCACACATGATAAAAGCGCTTCTTTAGACAATCTGGGATTATGTTCTGTTTCTTCAAGATTTACGTCTGATGTCCAAGTTTGATCACATGAAAAAAGGGGAAATCTAATGGAACACCTGATTGAGAGAAACTTCTTCGAGCTAACCGCCGATATCTCATCCTTCTATTGTTCAGTACTTCCGAGACGATTCAAGTTATTTCAGTTATTTCTGTTGATTCAGTACTTCAACATATTTTAGTTGGTTTCGAATATACCCAAAGAGATCTGACACAACCGAAATCCACTTCCGAGAAAATTCAAGCGAGTCCTATGAAGCAAGTGTCGGTCTATTCAATTGAGAGGAAACATTGCATGACTTGAACGAGTCAAAGTTAACATTCAGATTCAGATTATGTTCTGTTTCTTCAAGATTTACGTCTGATGTCCAAGTTTGATCACATTTGACTTCCTCGGCGGCAGTCCAATGACTTTCTTGAGTCACATATCCGACAATAGGGCCCACGGATCTTATGCCCACCCGAGACCGACCTCTGAATCATCATAGCAGACGTTGGGATTCAAGGGTTTATGAGTCAATGTTAACATTCAGATTCAGAAAGCAGATGATTTTGTACTTGGTTTATTCTCTTTAATCTATTAGAACGATCCTTGTTTTGTTACGTACATGCGTTCAATTCTCAACAAACAATAACTTTATAACTT
The DNA here is from genome assembly GCA_030545235.1 of Helianthus tuberosus. NCBI lineage: Eukaryota > Viridiplantae > Streptophyta > Magnoliopsida > Asterales > Asteraceae > Helianthus > Helianthus tuberosus. The sequence goes on along the minus strand of JARYGA010020790.1, from coordinate 13,002 downwards.
TATAGTGTGTGATTTGACCAGGAAATGATTGGAGGTGATTGCTACTTTTAATAAGATGTCATAGTTGTCAAATTCGATTTCAACAAATCTTTTCCTTTTCCTTCAATTTCTAGAACATTCTCCGTAACATGAAGACTTGTCGGGTTCTTCTACGGAAACGGTGGCTATGCGAAATACAAATCGCAACCGCAACCGGTTTCTAACTTTATGCTTGCATCCACCACAGTGAATACTATCTATCTATGTGTGTCACATCCATCCTGTTATAGCAATCGGTATGTTTAATTTTGGGGAAATCTATTTCGACACCCAATTTGTCTATCTACACACCTTGCATATTTTTTCCTAATTAGCGTTGTTAACTACCAAAAGAATGCATACACAAATAGTTCTAGTGGACGAAGCAAAGAGAACCTGATTCTGTTGTTCAGTACTTTCTTGTGCTAAATACAAAGCCGATTTCAACTTCCATTGATCAAATAATAAAAACCCTAAGAATGCATACACAAATAGTTCTAGTGGACGAAGCAAAGAGACCGCCTTCTTAACAAAAGTATGTTGTTCCAAGATCAATTCCAAGATATCAGCGTTCTTTAATCTATTAAAACGATCCTTGTTTTGAGAACCTGATACTGTTATAACAGCCGAGATGATTCAAGTGAGTCCTATGAAGCAAGTGTTGGTCTATTCAATTGAGAGGAATCATTGCATTACATCTCTGTTGAAAACAAGTGGTTGTAATGATGGAATCCTTGATTTGAAGAAACACTTTTTGAGAAATTTATAGTTCAATACGCATCGTATAGGCCTATACGATGCGTATTAATCGATGATTTTACTGAAATACCCCTGGTTTTCTGATAAATTCAGGGGTATTTTTGAGAAAATTCAAAGATTAATAGGAATCGTATAGGCCTATACGATTCGTATTAATATGATATACGATACAACATAGGCCTATACAATCGTATATGGTGTTATTTCAAATTTAGTGTTATCGTGTTTCCCTCGGTTCGATGCGTATACGTCTCGTTTTTTGCCGAACTTTCCCATATATTGCCGTTTTATTACGTATACCTTCAACAATAGTCATTTCGGTGCCGTTCGGTTGCGTTCGAATATCTTATTCTATGATTACGTACAATTTTGTTTGAAATCCACTTGAACTCCATAGTGCCGCATTATATGTATACGTGTGTGGAAATATCGTTAGTTGCGTACTTTGACGAATTTTTGCAGGTTTTGAAGTATTCTAACATATTGTTGCGTATGTAATAGTATATTTGACGTATTTTAGCGTATTTTAACGTATTTTAGGGTATTTTTACGTATTTTAGCGTATTTTAGCGTATTGTAACGTATTTTAGCGTATTTTAACGTATTTTAGCATATTTTAACATATTCCTGGTCACAAACTATGGAGAACTTGTTTGCGTTATCCATCAAACAAAATTTTAAACTTATCGTGTGTTGCAGTTTGGAAAGATGAGCGAACAAAGATCTGAATAACTAACTGTGGAGAACTTGTTTGCGTTATCCATATTAAATCAAACGTTCATGTATCACAAGGAATGACCGATCTAAGGCAGAGAACCTGATTCAGATACACAAATTCGATTTCAACAAATCTTTCAAGGTCTTAAGTGATGGACAATTGGTTAAAAGATGTAGAAGAGTTTGTGTAGAGATCTTTACAGTATGGTTTCTCGACAAATGAAGTATTAAAAGCTGTTAGTTTCTTTGACAGTATGGTTTCTCGACAAATGAAGTATTATCTGACAAAACACAAAACAATTGTAATTTTCCCAGTAATCATCCATAACAAGGGTGAGCTCGTGTATTGGACCCTGGTTCAGCAACAAAACTTGGTGTAAATCATTCATGTCCATGTTTTTCCTTGTACTTGCTACGTCAGATGTTAGCTCGGAAGTTCTATTACACAAAGTAAATCGAAGGCTTGTCCTTGAGTCACAAATCCGACAATGGGGCCCACGGATCTTATGCCCACACTGAGACCGACCTCTGAATCATCATAGGAGATGTGTCGGGTTCTTCTGCTAGTGGTCGGGCTGCCAATGCTCACGCAGGGTTATAAACAATGCTGATATCATCATAGAAGCGTTGGGATTCAAGGGTTTATGAGTCAAAGTTAACATTCAGATTCAGATTCAGAAAGCAGATGAAATTGTTCTTGGTTTATTCTCTTTAATCTATTAGAACGATCCTTGTTTTGTCACATACATGCGTTTAATTCTCAACATCTTTGTAGTGTTTAGAATGTTTGAAGGAAATGTTGGTTCAATACCACCGGTTTCGAACTTTATGCTTGCATCCACCACAGTGAATATTAACTTTGTTGGAATCTACGAAGAAACTGTTCGATTTCACGGTGAGTGGAGAAATTAGCGACGGAGAAACTGTTTGTATTTATGGATTTCGGTTGGTTCAGAAGCTTAACAAGAGAAGCAACTAAAAAAGCGGTGAACGGTATTTAACGTACACACCGCATTCGAAGATCCTTGCATCTCAAGATGAAAACCGCAACAGTTTTTTACTACGGAAACGGTGGCTATGGGAAATACAAACCTGACACGAACCACAATGGACTCAGACTCATACTACCCTTGTCGTTCCGTATTTTCTCCTTTTCTAATTCTCGAAGAATCTCGTAACGTATGACACATGATATGTCACAACCCCCGATCCCTAGTTCCCGGGAACGGGCGGCCGCGAGCTCAGTGGCGGTGGTATCAATATTTATTAATCTTGCAGCGGAATTTACATCAGGACCGTAGTTAGGAAATGTTTATCAGAGTAAAACCACCATATTTTATTTTAATAATTACATGGGTAAAACCCAAGTTTCTTATTACAACACATTTATAGGGACAACCCCTATTTTTAAAACATCGTATTTTAGGTAACTTTTATAGCCACTTATTTTTCATGCCGTCAGTGCTCTCGAGCTGGCTTTTTCCCAGTTGGCTTTCACATTGTGTTACCTGAAACATGTTTTAAAAATATTTTGTCAGCGGGAAATACTGGTGAGTGAATCCCAGTTTAATCAAGAAACATTTTATCAATTAACACAGTATTGAGAGCGATCACATTGTTTATTTCTACCCAATTACTCAATCAGTACTGTCAATCCTTGACTTGTGGGTCATATTACGCATTGGCTACTCGTCGTCCAATGGTAACGTACTGTCGTCCCGACTTACTACTCGCAAGTAATAAATTTTGTATACAAAACCCCAAATACCGGCAGTAATTGAAGAACTACAAAGACTCACATACTGCTTAATTGCATTGTAAAACATTTAAGGTTTTGTAAAAACATTCCAAAAACATTAACAAAAAGCGGATAAACTCACATTGCTATCTTAGGCTTCTCGTAAGGATTTCCTGGATATAATCTATAGTTTATACAAATGTACATTGGTTAGTATCATAACCCTTTGAAAATATTAATAATACCCTCCCCGAGACGGCATTCCAACAACTACGTCGGGCAGAACCACGACAGTTGTTATGGAACCCTAAATCAATCGGGCAGCGTAACTATTACGAAACCGGGGTTATAATACTTACAACGGAGCAGAACCTCGCTAATTAGGGGTATAATACCCGAAATATTATAACTTCTCTACAGAATTTCGAGATTGAAAGAAAGAAATGAGCGACGGAAAACGTAGACTGATGGCCTTCTTATATAGTTGCTGATTCTAGTCCTGTCGCGGCCCGCGTAAAAGACAATGGGACCCTTACGCGGCCCGCGTCAACCTCAGTCAACGTTGTAGCTTAGCTGAGTCGTTCACTAGACCGCCACGATAACGACACGTGTCGGCCTCTGGGAGTATCCGCGTTTGATGAGTCCGCGCGGCCCGCGTTAATGTAAGCTTAAGGTTACGCGGCCCGCTTGAACTTAAGAATTCAGCGGAGTCCATCAACACTCCCATACGGCCCGCGTAAATGCGTGAGGTGGGTCTATGCGGCCCGCCTCAACTCATATTTCAGGTTTTTATATTATTTTTATAAACTATAACATATATCGAGCTTGATTTTCACATACGGGTTATATTATAAGACATATTAGAATATTTTAAGATATAATAAGGTGTCGGAAATATTATAAGGGTGTTGGTTTTACCGAGGGTTGTTACATTCTCCTCACCTTATTTTAAATCTCGTCCTCGAGATTCCCTGAAATATGGATGAATATTTTTAGTTTGTTTAGTTTCAAGGTATATTTTGCCCTTTGTTTTGAAAATTCATTTTACTTTGACTAGAACTATTCTCTGAGATTCTTATATTTTCAATAGTTCTGTAAGCAACATTACTGTTAGCGTATATTCTTAGATGTTTCGTGTCTTAGCACAACTTTTAGTTATAGGTTTCCTAATGCGTCAATAATTTAAGGTAACACAAGGGGAATTCTTATACTTTCGATGGCGTCCCAACTTAAAGGGTTCATTCCTCTTGTCTTGCGAATTTCGAGACGGATAATCAAACGAAATAGTGTTTGATATCGGAATTTAGAGACGTATACGAGAGATTCCTAATAATTAAATCTAAACTTATCACTGACACACTTGTTCATGATTTATTCCTAATTGTTAATCAATATAGTCTTTGGATTTCCTCATAGACATACATGTCTATATAATCATATATTTCACATACTGGTAATATACATACCATTTATAAGGTCAATGTATTTAATAGATTCATATTTCCAAAAACATGATCAGACATCAGGTCATGATATTATTTAGGGAATTTCATTATCATAACATATACCCCATGTCACCCGGTCTTGCCGGAGAGGTAACCTCATCTCGTCCGGTCTTGCCGGAGAGGTAACCCCATCTCGCCCGGACAAGCTGGAGAGTCTACCGCACCATGCCCAGTTTTACCGGAGAGGTAATTATCATGGTATTTTCCATAAATAGACTTCTCTCAATTTAGGATTTTGAAAGTACATAGTTTATTATAGTTTGCATCAAGAAACAAGGAAATCAGTATTCTCATGATGGATCATATTCTAGAACCGAGTAGTATTAATAAACAAGAAATAACAGTGGCCAGTTGTTATCGCTTATTTATCATACAGGCACTGTTCTAGTCATTATCCTCACAGGATATCAATAATCATCACACTTTATCTATGCAAGTAATTGGCTCATCTTAAAGCTTTATACTAAGGCATTCTTCTTAGGTTCAAGTCTAAATACTGTCCTGGTTGTGACCAGTGAATATCAATATTCCAACTCTTTCATTTAAGCATAGATATTATTATGGTTGTGGTTTTTTTTTTTAATGGAGTTTTGACAAAAATATCGTTGTCTCCATTTACTCTATGGTTTGGTTAAATGTGAAGAGTATGCTTACAGCTAATTTTATTTATGCATATAAAATCTTAGATCCCGTTACAAGGAATATTTCATTGAGACAAATGGCATTTAAAAACATAGTAGGTTTCATGGTTTATTCTTATAATAACTTCATATTTTCATATGAATTACTAATGATATTTTCTCTTATGTTTATCTCACAGAAGATATTATATTGGGTATAGGCATATGTGCATAAAATTTCAAATCTCTAGTTAATATTAAACTTACGGAATATATACATACATATATAAAATAACTATACATTCGATGGTACCAATCATCAAGCTTATTTCCATGACTTTATTTTATCCTTTTTATAAAGGTAGAAAATAAATTTCTATCCAATATAATATTTTGGAATTAAAAGTTTTAGGAAAATAAATTACTCAAAATATAAATTTTCTAAACTCATAAGAACAAATTTCATTTTTAACTAATAGGTTAAACCATATGGGTTTAAAATATCAAAACTTAACTCTCAATTTATTGTATATTATATTATTTATTCAAATAAGTACTTATGGTAAGTAATACAGAGTTTGACGTTTCAAAAAAATTATTTGAGTAATATACATGTATTGGAATATGTATGTATATTCCATACAATAATAATTCATTTAAAGATATTACAATAATAAGATTGTAATATGAATTTTAAATAAAGTTATATATAAAGGACAAAAGTACTAAACACACATTTGATTCAAATATTTTTATGTGTGGCATCCATTTTAAATTCTAGTTTGAAAAATGAATGTTTAGGAACATGCAAGGATCAAAAATATATAGTATATTATTTTCGTATAGTATAATATACTTATACTTATAAGAAGATAGGATTTGTATACATATTCTAGTAAAAAGATCTAATAGTCTTGTTACATTTTAATAAACTTGCGACGGACTTATAACATAAGTGCATATACTATTCTATATACTATATTATACTTATTAAAATTTATTACACCATAATATTTTATTAAAATTTTAGATATAAAATATATCTTTTACTTATTGTACTATCTTATAGTAAAATATATTATTCATATATCATTGTAAAATGTTTTATCATTATACTAATAATATAAAAGGTACGGATGAACTCAAATATTATGAGTTATTTAAAATCTTATATGGTGTTTTTTTTAAATAAATATATACTTTAGTAATCATGTAGAACATATTTTCTTTGATTTAATCATATTCCATTATCCATGAATATTTATTGAGTATCTTAAAATACGGACTTTATCTGTGAATATTATAATATATTAATCATTACATAAATATATATACATAAAGTTACATATTTATCCAAGTTATTAGTAAATGACTCATAAAACATATTTGCATGATGCTTTGGTGTAGTTATTTGAAAAATACATGATTGTAAGAACTTGTTATGATCTTCTTTTCTTCACAACTTATAATTAAAATATATCTCCTTATACCAAAATAATCTATCTACATCTTATCCCTTTATATAACAAAAATTTATGAACATCAAATTTTCATAACTAATCATTTTTATGACGTCGTTAAACATAGTCTATCCAACATATATATATTATATACACATATATATTTTATTTAAATGTATTATAGTGTATATACAATTAAAAAAATAGAATCGTATTAATTAACTATTATACATTAGCCAGCTGACTCGAATATTTTTTCTTTATAATTTAGGATACACAATTCTATAACTAATATGGCTGGTTTATCTTATAATCTTATATTAATTATTTCCGGGCATAAGACCTATCTTGAACATACCTTAATATTAAAGATTTATAGAAATGCTTTCAACGTTTAGTTAGGCCTTTCTACTTAGTCCAACTAACCCAAATCTCTAAAATTTAAATAATTTTATTTAATCATAAATACCTATCACATTTATTTAACCATCTATTTTATCGCTAAGTATTTCAATGAAAACTTTTACAAGTGATCCTAACATCAGTTAATTTATAAAACTATGAAAGTATGAAGTCTTATGGTCGACTAGTTATAACCAGAAATGATAAAATAGAGTGAGAAATTGGTACACCTGGGTTTCAAAACTTGCTTTGGCTAGATCCACTAAAGCAATCTTTTAAAGATTTTATTAGTTCTTAAAATTCTTTCGGTTAATATAATAGCTTTGGTTTTATTTATTGGAGTATAACAATATTATTAAAACTAAATTTTTTTTAACTTTATACCATATATTTCAATATGTATTTCAAACCAAAGTAAATAATTGGTTCCAAAAGAAAATCATAAACATGACTGCTTTGTTAATAACTGACTTAGTTTCATGTATATTATGATATTATTTGAGTAGGTGGTATTAATTATCACAGACCAATTTCTAGTACAAACATTTGGGTATAATCATAAAACAGATTGATTAAAAATGGCGAACATTGCGACTCATATATATATATGTATTTATTACAAACTACAACTGGAATTCAAAATAAACTAGGGATTATGCATCCGTAACTTATTTTAGTCTATATATGTTATAGGAGTATTATGCTCAACATGCCTCTATGTAAAGTTTATTCTACTAAGTTGTTATCTAATAGGCAAAGTTCCTTTTAAAGTTTCTAGCTCATAGGCGGCATGGGTACTGGTACTGATTTGACCGTTCAACTATTTAATATAAGTTAGCATTTACTGCTGTAGTGGCTAACATATAGAGATTTACCCATTGTCCATCTAATTCATCTTCTCCTAGTGAGTTATTGTCTGCTTCCTGAGTTTGTGCATTTATTTCCTGATTGATTATCGTTCCTTTTGGTTGTGACTTCTTTATTTTCTCTCGACTTTTGTTAATAATCCAACTTCTTTTCTTAGTGGTAAATGGTTTCTTAGACTGTGCCTTACGAATGAATATTCCTTCCTCAGTATCTGCTGAGTATCCTAAGGGATTTGGTTGAAATGAGGTTCCCTTATCTTTTGGTGAACTATCTAGTTGACGATAGATATCCGTAATCTTTTACTTACCCATACTGTAGACTATCAAATAGTCAAATAATAAAAAACACATAATCACATAAATTATTTCCTAACACAGAATTAAAATTTAAGTGTCAGCAGAACACTTCTTTGGCTTGAACCAGTGGCTAGGCTCTGATACCACCTTCTGTCACAACCCCCGATCCCTAGTTCCCGGGAACGGGCGGCCGCGAGCTCAGTGGCGGTGGTATCAATATTTATTAATCTTGCAGCGGAATTTACATCAGGACCGTAGTTAGGAAATGTTTATCAGAGTAAAACCACCATATTTTATTTTAATAATTACATGGGTAAAACCCAAGTTTCTTATTACAACACATTTATAGGGACAAACCCTATTTTTAAAACATCGTATTTTAGGTAACTTTTATAGCCACTTATTTTCCAAGCCGTCAGTGCTCTCGAGCTGGCTTTTTCCCAGTTGGCTTTCACATTGTGTTACCTAAAACATGTTTTAAAAATATTTTGTCAGCGGGAAATACTGGTGAGTGAATCCCAGTTTAATCAATAAACATTTTATCAATTAACACAGTATTGAGAGCAATCACATTGTTTATTTCTACCCAATTACTCAATCAGTACTGTCAATCCTTGACTTGTGGGTCATATTACGCATTGGCTACTCGTCGTCCAATGGTAACGTATTGTCGTCCCGACTTACTACTCGCAAGTAATAAATTTTGTATACAAAACCCCAAATACCGGCAATAATTGAAGAACTACAAAGACTCACATACTACTTAATTGCATTGTAAAACATTTAAGGTTTTGTAAAAACATTCCAAAAACATTAACAAAAAGAGGATAAACTCACATTGCTATCTTATGCTTCTCGTAAGGATTTCCTGGATATAATCTATAGTTTATACAAATGTACATTGGTTAGTATCATAACCCTTTGAAAATATTAATAATACCCTCTCCGAGACGGCATTCCAACAACTACGTCGGGCAGAACCACGACAGTTGTTACGGAACCCTAAATCAATCGGGCAGCTTAACTATTATGAAACCGGGGTTATAATACTTACAACGGAGCAGAACCTCGCTAATTAGGGGTATAATACCCGAAATATTATAACTTCTCTACAGAATTTCGAGATTGAAAGAAAGAAATGAGCGACGAAAAACGTAGACTGATGGCCTTCTTATATAGTTGCTGATTCTAGTCCTGTCACGGCCCGCGTAAAAGACAAGGGGACCCTTACGCGCCCCGCGTCAACCTCAGTCAACGTTGTAGCCTAGCTGAGTCGTTCACTAGACCGCCACGATAACGACACGTGTCGGCCTCTGGGAGTATCCGCGTTTGATGAGTCCGCGCGGCCCGCGTTAATGTAAGCTTAAGCTTACGGGGCCCGTTTGAACTTAAGAATTCAGCGGAGTCCGTCAACACTCCCATACGGCCCGCGTAAATGCGTGCGGTGGGTCTATGCGGCCCGCCGCAACTCATATTTCAGGTTTTTATTTTATTTTTATAAACTATAACATATATCGAGCTTGATTTTCACATACGGGTTATATTATAAGACATATTAGAATATTTTAAGATATAATAAGGTGTCGGAAATCTTATAAGGGTGTTGGTTTTACCGAGGGTTGTTACATGATAAAAGGGGATGTGTAATGGAACACCAGCTTGAGAGAAACTCCTTCGAGTTAACCGCCGATATCTCATCCTTCTGTTGTTCAGTACTTCCGAGACGATTCAAGTTATTTCAGTTATTTCTGTTGATTCAGTACTTCAACGTATTTTAGTTGGTTTCGAATATACCCAAAGAGATCCGAACCAACCGAAATCCACTTCCGAGACGATTCAAGTGTGTCCTATGAAGCAAGTGTCGGTCTATTCAATTGAGAGGAAACATTGCATGCCTTGAACGAGTCTAGAACACTCGTAATCCTCAACCGGCTTTGAAACCGGACGGAATCTACGAAGAAACTGTTCGATTTCACGGTGAGTGGAGAAATTAGCGATGGAGAAAATGTTTGAATTTGTGGATTTCGGTTGGTTCAGAAACTTAATAGGAGAAGCAACTAAAAAAGCGGTGAACGGTATTTAACGTACACACCGCATTCGAAGATCCTTGCATTAGGCACATTTTGTTGTAATTTGTGGATCAACAGAAATAACTGAAATAGTTCTCTTTAATCTATTAGAACGATCCTTGTTTTTGAGAACCTGATTCTGTTGTTCAGTACCAACAGAATGCATACACAAATAGTCCTAGTGGACGAAGCAAATGAAACCGGAGCTGTTATCTTGGTTGTTCAGTACTTTCGTGTGCTAAATACAAAGCCGATTTCAACTTCCATTGATCAAATAATAAAAACCCTAAGAATGCATACACAAATAGTTCTAGTGGACGAAACAAAGAAATCGCCTTGTTAATTTAAGGGGTATTCTCAAATAATGTTTCCTAGATGTTTGAAGACCAACAAATGTCCAAAGTGCTGCTTCTTCGCTCGCGTGACGGAAAGCTACCGCGTGACAGGAAGCTACCTTGCAAAAATTAAAAAATTAAATCGACACCCTCAATACGCATCGTATAGGCCTATACGATGCATATTACTTTTTGGCGGGGGACAATGGCAGCCTTTGACAGGCATAGAAGTTTGAACCCACCTCAATACGCATCGTATAGGCCTATACGATTCGTATTGAGGGTGTCGATTTAAGCCCCAAGGTGTGCCAATAATACGACCCATATGAAATATGGAGGTAAAAATCATGATTTTATAGACAAGTTTGCCTTGTCAAGAAAGAAAAAGAATTGATGAGGTAACAAATTCTTTACGTGGCAAGTTTAAAACAAGAATGGCAAGCTAACATATAGTTTAATGCCAGATAGCTTTAAGGATATGGATTGTTGACTATTTATTTATTTATTATTTTTCCCCTTATCTATATTTTGGTTTAAATCTTTTTACGTTTGTTAAAACAAAATTTATTATGTTTCATTTTTTTTAGTTATATGTTATACTAAATGGTTTTAGATAACGAAGCTTAATTTTAAACTATTAACATGTTGTTTAATAATAGTAGTATTTAGTAATATCAAAAATTCGGGTATTACAATTCTACCCCTCTAAAAAATAATTTTGTCCTCGAAATTTAAACATAAAAATTGTTCAACATAAGAGATGAATAATATTTCATATTTATAATAACATGCTCTTAGATCTCGTATATTCGAGGGAAAACATAACTTAGCAAAATTTTGGACCAAATTTTGAATCGTTGCTACGAAAAAAAATATAAGAACGATGATGGTTTAGCGGAAGATTAGGATTCCTGAACTAACATCTACCCATTACCGCACAGGTTTTTTTTTTAAAAAATGACAGGAAAGAGCCTGAGCCCTGATACCAAAATTGAAACACCCCAACCCGGCTCGGGCAGACATGTTACTTGTACAGTACATCAGAGGTCAAAACTTCATTCCATAAATTGTAAAACTTTATATTATTTCAAATAAGTCAAAAATAATGTACAAAACATTTTAAACTTTTATGAAAATCCATGTGCGTATTTATTCCCTCGAACCATCCATCCAAGCTTTCCTGAATATTCTTGCAACCTAACGTACATAAGAAGGAAAATTTACGCTTGAGTAAACGGGGTTTACTCAGTGGGACAACAACAATGCAATATACATTTTCTTAATGGTATCTATATATCAACCAATATATAACATATTCAGTTAGTCACCTTCAGTGCGTCACATTCAGTAGTTCAATGCGTAGTCAGTTCACATTCAGTGCGTCACATAATCACATTCAGTAGTTCATATTCAGTTTTTCAGTGCGTCACCTTTCGGTGCGACACAATCAGTGCTTCAGTGTGTCATGATCAATATTTGCTAAAACAATATAACTAATATTTAATTATAATAGCATATAATCTTGAAGTTCACATAAGCAGTAAGATAACAAATCTAAATCTCCAACTACGAGGTAGTGAAAACTTAAATTTGTGCACATAAGGTTGTTTAAGAGTCCGTACCTTAACCGATGAATTCAAAGCTGGGAAACTATTTTACGGCTCGATAATCATGGAGTCCTACAATATAATATGGTTATAATCTTATAAGAGTAAATTTCAAAGTTCGTCCTTTATGTATGTCTAAAATATCAAAGTATGTCCTTTGTCTTTAATAACCTCAGAAAACATCCTTAATGTTTGAAAAACCAATCAGGTTATGTCCTTTAGTCATAACACAATTAGTTTTCATGGTTAAAGTTGACTAAGTCAATCCCACACAAGGGTATTTTAGTCATTTTATCCTAAATATTATAATAAAAATCATAAAAAACAATAAATAATTTCTTTGTTTAAATATACATGTATCTATATATCTAAATATATATATATACATACAGACACATATACACCACCAACACAGTAAGATACATGTATCTCTATCATCTCAAACTCTCTCTCTCTCTCTCTACCGGACTCCCACCACCGGAGCCGACTTCACCAGAGCCGAATGTTCTTTCCGGCGGTACTTCACCGGAGCCTAATCGCTCAAATCGAAGCGAGAAACAAGTGCCAAAACATAGCCCTAGCGATTCAATCTCTTCAAATATGTGTTAA
>JARYGA010020789.1:0-43164 GCA_030545235.1 Helianthus tuberosus | reverse complement strand
ATAACCTATTAGAATCCTAGCGGGTCTTTAATTATGCTTAAGCTTAGACCGGCTAGTTTCAAAGATACGGTTCGTACGCACTATTAAACGAAGACCGGATAGAATGTGATTCAGACCCGAAAAGTTTGAAGACTTGTTTAATATGGGTTCATTATTCACATTCTGGATTTTGAGATTAAACCGATAAGGTTTGACCCGTTTCGGCTAATTTATGTAAACTTGTTACATAAACCGAGCCGAACGCGTAAGATGCGTAACGGGTATCCGTAAGAGCCATATACAGGTTTCCTAAGTTAATATGCTTCAAATATGTTGTAACATCAGTAGGATGTCTTTCGTTATGCCCCGAACTAACTTAAACACAAACTATGCCCCGTAGGGGTAGTTTGGTCAATTTAAAGTTTGTAAAAGCGTTTATATGTTAAACTGAGTTACAGATCTGATGTAATTAGTAAACATACTTATTTTAATGTGTTATAACAGTAGGCTAAGGCATATATGTGAAATTTATCATATTTAACCAAACTATGCCCCGTAGGGGTATTTTGGTAATTTCACATAAGCCGACAAGCTCAAAACTGAAGTCTGAGTTTATCAACTTTTGCTTACTGTTAAAATATGATATTTTGCTTCTTATATCAGTAGGTATCAACCCGGGTATGTCTAATATGATATTAAGACATACTATGCGTTAAAAACGCTAATTATGGCGATTAAAGGCCATTTCCGGGTTCTATACTTAAATCTGATATTTTTATATTTCCAGAAGGCTTAAAATAATTTATTTAACATATGTGATCAGTAGCAAAAGGTTTGGAGTCGTTTTGATAAGTAAAACTAATTTTATGGCCCGTAAGGGCAAAACCGACAATTAACGGGTTAAGCCTATGACTATGAGTTATGCTCAGCCTAAAATTAATTAAAAATCTTTAAAATTCCCAAATTATTATATTATATCAGTGGGTAATTCGTTTGATACCAAAAAGCATGTTTAACTAGGCTATACGCTAATTACGCCATTATGTTAACATAAAGCATTAGTTTAGCGATAACGAGCATAACTCTTAATCTATAAGTCAAACTGACGTCAAACTTTGCATGCAAGTCTTTATATCAATATTCAAGGTTTCTACACTTTTACATTTTCATAATTCATGTTTTAATGTAATAAGGGCATAACGGTCCAAGTATGAGCATTTAACGGAAACTTGTATATTAATTGGATAACTAGTGAACCAAGGTGTACGATCACAGAGGGTTGTTCTAACATGTATCCTAATCCAATTTAAGCTCTGAGGCATTTCTAAAATATGCCCAAACGGGTCAGAACTGAAAGTCAACCGAAAAGTCAAACTATGTGTCTTTCGGTTCCGAACCGGGTCTAAACAGGAAATAGTCGGGTTGAACATGTTGGGACATGTTCTTACACTTATTTCTAAGTTATAACAATGTTCAAACAGGTTACATATGTTCTAGATAGCTAATTATGCATAAATGTCAATTTAAGCAATATGTTGACTTTTTAAGTAAAGCTTTGACCCGACATTTGACCTGTTTAGGATGGTGATCAGGGGAAACCCTTTTGGGGTTTTATTACCCACATAAATACCATTCTAAAACTACTTTTAATTCGAGACAAGACTGAGTCATTAGTGACTAATCTCGAAGTCAAACCGTAATTACGACGGTTTGACTTTTAGCTAATTAACTAAGTTAAACACAACCAAATAAGAACTAGAAGACTTACAATAGTCCAATGCACGAATTTTGATCAGAAGGGAGAGTTCCTTTGCTCCAGGAATGCTCCAAAGATCAGTTGCAAGTGTGGGAATGAATGTTGCAACTTCTTGTGCTTTATATAGTGAAGAACTCACCATGATTGGTTGACAACTCACCCTAAGATTAACCACAACCATCCAACACTTGTCCTAGTGTTCTTAGGATAGTTAGGGGTCTTTAAATAATGTTAAAAACCGGCTTAAAGGGTTAAAATCGCGAAAGACAGGCAACAGCCCGTTTTTCTGGTTCTGGGCAACCCCTGCGCATCGTAGGGGTATCTGTGCTACGATGCGCAGGCCTTATACAGGGGCTGTTTGCTTGTTTCTTCATTTGTTCGAAAAGGCAGCCCACTTGTACGACTTTAGGGCCTTTATTTGCAACTTAGGACCCTCCTAAAGTGTATGTTCCTGTATGGTACCCTACCATTTGTTCTTGTTTCAATTGAATGCATTTACAAGACCCGAAAACAAGGACTATCGTTGCTTTTCTTCGTGAGATCTTGTCATGCTTTTGCAAGTCTATTATTGGCAATAATTCTCTGAATTGTGGCATGAGAAATGGGTAGTATTATTATATCGGGTCTTGGGATTTACAATTGAGGTCGTTCAGAGGTAACAATTTAACATGACGCCACTTTAAATCCTACCGAATTATCTTTATTAAATCCGGTTTTTTCAACGCGTTTTGTCTTACATGACACGTGTCATTTTATTATTAAACCCGAAATTTTCGAGGTGTTACATCCTCACCCCCTTAAATTAAATCTCGACCCGAGATTTACTGGAACAGGTAAGGGTACTTTTCTTTCATCGTGGATTCAACCTCCCACGTGAAATCGGGACCTCTACGGGCATCCCATCTGACCTTAACAAAAGGTATATGCTTTCTCCGAAGCTTTCTTACCTGTCGATCTTCAATCGACAAAGGTTTTTCAACGAATTTTAAGCTCGCGTCTATCTGCACATCTGTATGTGGCATGATATGTGTTTCGTCAGCAGAACACTTCTTTAGATTGCAGATGTGGAACACATTGTGAATTCCACTGAGCTCTTCTGGTAAGTCCAACTTATAGGCGACTGACCCGATACGTTCGATAACCTTGAAAGGTCCTATGTATCTCGGGCTTAGTTTGCCTTTCTTACCAAACCGCATCACTCCTTTCCAGGGTGACACTTTAAGTAGGACTTTTTCACCTACTTCGAAATGGAAATCCTTACGACTTGGATCCGCGTAACTCTTCTGCCTATTCCGGGCAGCTTGGAGATTGTTACGAATCTGGACAATCTTGTCCGTCGTTTCGAATACAATCTCCGGTCCTGATAACTGGACTTCCCCAACTTCCGCCCAACAAACTGGCGATCTACACTTTCTACCGTATAATGCCTCGAAAGGCGCAGCCTTTATGCTGGTATGGTAGCTATTGTTGTAGGAGAATTCGATCAATGGTAGGTTCTTATCCCAGCTACCTTCCAATTCGATCGCACATGCACGTAGCATGTCTTCTAACGTTTGAATAGTACGCTCACTCTGACCGTCAGTCTGAGGATGGTAAGCCGTACTAAAGTTCAAACGTGTGCCCAAAGATTGTTGGAAACTCTTCCAAAAGTGTGACGTGTACCTAGTATCCCGGTCAGAGATAATAGCTACAGGTATGCCATGTAGGGCTATAATCTTATCAACATATAACTGGGCTAACATGTCGGAGCTATAAGTCTCCTTGATGGGTAAGAAATGAGCTGACTTAGTCAGTCTGTCAACTATAACCCATATTGTATCATTGCCTTTCCTTGTCTTGGGTAACTTGGTAATAAAGTCCATAGTTACCATTTCCCACTTCCATGTAGGAAGTTCAGGCTGTTGTAGCAAACCTGACGGTTTCTGATGCTCGGCTTTGACTTGCGCACATGTCAAGCATTTTGCTACATGGGCGGCTACAGACTTTTTCAAGCCTATCCACCAATAATTTGCCTTTAAATCCTGATACATCTTATCCGCACCAGGATGAACGGAATATTTGGAACTATGGGCTTCCTGGAGGATAACATCACGAAGTCCTCCAAAAATTGGAACCCATATTCGTCCGTTTAACCGTAAAATTCCGTCCTTGCTAAGAGTTAACTGCTCCTCAGTCACTCCTAACTTTTCATTAGGATAGTTAGCTTCCAACACAGCTTCCTTCTGTGCAGCTAACACCCTTTCTATCAAACTGTTCTTTATCTCCATACGCTTGGCGTTAATGCGAATGGGTTTAACCCTTTCCTTTCTGCTCAAGGCATCAGCGACTACATTCGCTTTGCCGGGATGGTATTTGATTTCACAATCATAATCGTTCAAAGTTTCCATCCAACGGCGTTGCCTCATGTTTAATTCTTTCTAGTTAAACAGATGCTGGAGGCTCTTGTGATCAGAAAAGATCACAAACTTGATTCCATAAAGATAATGCCTCCACAGTTTTAGTGCGAACACAACGGCACCCAACTCCAAGTCATGGGTGGTGTAATTCTTTTCGTGCACCTTTAACTGTCGTGATGCATAGGCAATAACCTTGCCTTTCTGCATAAGCACACACCCCATGCCAGTGTGTGATGCATCACAATAAACTACAAATTCTTCAGCGCCTTCAGGTAATGTAAGCACAGGCGCGTTGCTCAACTTTTGTTTCAAAACATCGAAGGACTCTTGCTGCTTAGGGCCCCAAACAAACTTAACCTTTTTCTTAGTTAAGGAGGTTAGAGGTGCAGCAATTCTTGAAAAATTTTCAATGAAACGCCGATAATATCCTGCCAAACCCAGGAAGCTACGAATTTCTGTAGGCGTTTTCGGCTCTTGCCAGTTCATCACTGCTTCAACCTTAGCGGGATCCACCTGGATACCACGCTCACTGACTACATGTCCAAGAAATTGGACTTCCCTAAGCCAAAATTCACATTTGGAGAATTTGGCATAGAGCTTCTCCTTATGCAGAAGTTTGAGAATACATCGAAGATGTTTCTCGTGGTCAGTTTTGTTCTTAGAATAAATGAGAATGTCATCGATGACGAATTTATCTAAGTGCGGCTTGCAAACGCGATTCATGAGATCCATGAACGCAGCCGGTGCATTGGTGAGCCCAAAAGGCATCACTAGGAACTCGTAGTGACCGTAACGGGTCCTAAATGCTGTCTTGTGTACGTCTTCATCTTTGACCTTCAGCTGATGGTAGCCTGACCTCAAATCTATCTTTGAGAAGTAACTTACCCCTTGAAGCTGATCGAACTAATCGTCGATCCTGGGCAATGGATATCTATTCTTGATCGTGACTTTATTGAGCTCGCGATAGTCGATGCACAGACGCATCGACCCATCTTTCTTCTTGACAAACAGGATTGGCGCTCCCCAAGGAGATGAACTGGGTCGAATGAAACCCTTAGCCAGTAATTCATCTAGCTGCGTCCGCAATTCCTTCATTTCGGTGGGTGCCAATCTGTATGGAGCTCTAGCAACTGGTGCAGCTCCGGGAATGATATCGATCCTGAATTCGACTTGTCTATCTGGTGGTAGGCCAGGTAGATCTTCAGGAAATACTTCTGGGTATTCTGAGATGACAGGGATGTCTTCTAACTTCGGTTTAGGCTCATCAATAATTACCTGTGCCATGTAAATGACACACCCCTTCTTCAAACATTTTGAAGCCTTAAGCATAGTCACGTGCTCAGGCAGTCCGTACTGGGTATCTCCCCGAATGGTAAGTGATTCACCAGACGGAGTCTTTATTACCACCTGTTTCTGGTTACAGACGATTTGGGCCTGGTTATGAGATAACCAGTCCATGCCCAGAACTATGTCAAAACCAGCTAATTTAAACGGAAGTAGAGACAGAGGAAAAGAATGGTTCTTAATGGATATATCACATCCATCTAACACAGTAGAGACGGTTTCTATGGTACCATCTGCTAACTCTACCTCATAGTTCGCTTTTAGGGTTTTGACAGGTAAATTCAACAATTTACAAAATTTATGATCTACGAAGGACTTATCTGCGCCTGAATCAAAAAGTACTCTTGCAAAAACATCATTTACAAGGAAAGTACCTGTTATGACGTTATCATCCTGCACAGCCTCCTTCGCATCCATCCTGAAGACTCTGGCATTAGTCTTCTTAGCCTCCTCAGGCTTCTTGTTGTACTTAGGGCAGTTAGTCTTTATGTGGCCCTTTTCGTTGCAACGGTAGCACGTTGCATCTTTCATCTTCTTGCAATCCAAGGTTTTGTGTTCCTTGGACTTGCACAACCCACAAGCGAAAGACCTGGACTCGTTATTCGAGGTTGACTCGAATCTGCACTTTCCAAAGTGCTGTTTCTTGCAAGTTTTGCATGTGGGCTTCTCCCCAGAACGATGCCCATCCTTCTTCGAATCCGATCCCTTCTTGTGATCACCGTTCCCACGGTGCTTCTTGTTCGACCTACGCGAACCGTCATCATCATGCTTCCTCTTCTCGGCCGCCTTATTCCTCTGCGATCTCTGCCGGACCGCATCCAGTGTGAGGGATAAGGAAAGGTCAGTTACAGACCTGAAGGTAACTGGCCGAGAAGCTTTGACACTGGCCTTGATCTCGGGCTCTAATCCACCAATAAAACGAGCGATCCTTTTAGGCTCCGGGGTTACCAGATAAGGTACCAACCGGGATAGTGTATTGAAGCTTGTCAGATAAGCTTGGCAATCGAGGTTCTTCATAACCAGTGATAGGAAGTCATATTCTATCTTTTCCACCTCATGTTGCGGGCAGAAATTTTCTTTGATCAGTGCGATGAATTGATCCCACGTCATGCTATACAACGGGATCTTTCCTGAGGCCTCCATCAGAGATCTCCACCAAGCTAACGCCTCACCCTTGAAGGACTGTGAGACAAATTTAACCACATCACCCTCAGCGCATCCGCTGATGTCCACGACCGTGTCCATTTCATCCAGCCACGTCATGCAGTCTACGGCTCCTTTTTCTCCCGTAAAATCCCTGGGTTTACAAGATACAAAGTACTTATATGTGCAACCCTTGTTACGGTGTCCCTGATGCAGTACCAACTGCTGAGATGGATTACTTTGGTGGTTGGTGGACTGGCGATCATCGTCATTTTTCTTTGGTCCATCCTTTTTGGGAGGAGGCTTGTTATGAGCCTCAGAATGGGTCCTTGGCTTTGACTGTGACACAGAGTGGGTCCTACTCCGAGTACCACTGTATTCGTCATATTGTCTATCCAAAGCTTGTGTGATAGCGCCGTCAATGATTGCCTTTAGTTCAGCACCCGTTAATGTAATTTGGGCGTTCACATTCGGCTCCACAGGATAGCTATTTCCTTCATTGGAGTCAGCCATTTGTATTGAACTGTTGCAGAAAACAAGGTCAATATTTTATTTGGGATTTTATTATGGAATTACCCCTTAGGATAATTCGTTAACCATGGTAAACAGAGACCATATTTGGTTAACTTATTAATCGTATTAATTTAGGATTTCAATTAAAATTTGTCCTAAACATAAACAATAACGATATATATTAGCACATAAGGCTTGGTCACATGGACAATTTAAATTATAAGCTATGATTTCAGAGAATCGAGACTTTTATTGTTTGAACCTAGTTCATTACTTTTATTAGACAGGGAGTCATAGCTACCACTGTCTTTTGGCTCATGTAGAAATGAGCAAGGCCCGTAAGCACTATATTACCACGTATGGTTAAGTATAATCATCTTAATTGATGATGTAAATCCAGGATTCAGAGATCATTAAACTGGATTAGGAATCTTCTAAAGAATCCTTATTCATTTAAGAATGACATGTGATTTTTAGCGAATCACTTCTGCCAGGAGTGTTAACATGTTTTAAGATGTTAACCGGGATTTGAATCTCTTAAACAGGTCTTACCATTTTGGCCCGGTCTTATATTTGACACGTGGCTAGGTTTCACACTATTAGATCCTTAATTACATAGGCAGATTTATTTAAAAATGAATGATTTTAATTTATTTATTTCATTTATAATTTATTTATGTTCAAATGGCAACTATGAAATTTATAAAAATAACATTCCATTAATTTCTTTAAAATATTACACATTTGCCCTAAACGGGTCTTCCAATATCAAACTTACCCTCGTAGGGGTCAACAGATACTTACCCTCGTAGGGGTTAAATAACACACATGCCCACGAAGGGGCTAAATATAATACATGTCCACGCAGGGACTACTTATTCAAACCACACATACCCACGTAGGGGTTTAAAACAACCAAGCACGCCCACGCAGGGGCTTAACAATCAACTACACCCATGCAGGGGCTTATACATCAGCGATGGAAGAACTTAACGATTCTTCTTGTTCTTCCCCTTGATCAGACCCATCAGTCCTTGGAGGAATGTTTGCCTTTCCCTTCGTTCTTCATGTGCTTCCCGTTCCACCTGCTCCAACCTATGCAAAATTTCCTCCCTATTTGGAGAAAATCGTGGTGGCTGCGACTGCGTCCTTATGATGGGCCTAGGCGGTATCGAGTATCCCTGTGTTGGGTAACTCACCCCCCAAGGATCCCCATAAGGTCCTTGCGTGCCATAGTTTGCTGCTACCGAGTATGGATCAGCCTCTCCATAACCGTAGTTATGATGTGTTGGTGGCTCGAACGGGTTGTAGCCCATACCACCTGGGTATGCTGGTATCGGGTTTTCAAAACCCATTGGAGGCGGCTGCTGAAAAGCTGGCTGCGAAGGCCCACCCATTTGTGGGTCCTCATAGTGCGGTGGGTAGTGACTAGCACTAGACTGTCGTGGGGAATCGAAAGTGAAGCCCCCTGGTCGCACCGACATACGGGCACCGGTTCTTCTGCGCCTTGGCGGTTGAGGAGGTGGCGGTTGAACTGGTGGCGGTGGAGGCGGTGGCGTAACTGCCACAAAGCGATGATCCTCTGAAGAATCTTGATGATGCGGCTGTGCTTGTGGCTCTTGGTGCTGTTGAGAATGCTGCTGCTGCTGGTGCTGTCCATGTGATGACGAGTGGTGTGATGGTGTGTAATACCACTGTTGCTGATCAAATAGGGCCTGGAAGCTATCTGGACCACCATAGGGTGACCCGTCGAAAGACGAACCATCGGAGATCTCAATCGGATGATTTGGTGTACCACTTGCCGGCATGACGGGGTCCGTATCCTCGTCCATATCGTCGGCGTGATCTCCTGAAAAGTGGTCCTCCGGACCCAGTGGGTTAAAACCCACGGGCTCTGGTATGAACCCAACCGGGTTAAACTGTCCCCTTAAAATAGGTGTAGGGTCCCCATATGAATGATGAGATAGGGACCTCTGTAGTGGTACATAAGACGGTTGAGGTTTATTGGGTTCATAGGGATTTAGAGCAGGAGGTGTGGAAGTATGTGAAACCGATCGTCTGGCCGGCTCGTACTGGTTTCTTCGGTTTTCCCGAGGGTCGTCACTCTCGGTATTGGATGGAGCTCGCCTTCGTGAAGGTCCAGCTTCTTGATCGTTAGGGGCGGTAACTGGCCCTTTTCCACGTCCTCGTGTTCGGAAGAATCTTGGCGGCATTTTCGATATTCCTGTCAATACAGCATGAGATAACAATACAAAGATATATGCAAAATTTAAATAAAGGACAACACAATCAATAGTGGAATTTGACCTATGTTATAAGTCTAGACTCGAAGGTTTAGATTTGTGCATATTGTGTAACTGAGATTAAACACAAAAGACTAGTGTTTAATTCACTCAGAGTTGGCTCTGATACCAACCTGTCACACCCCGATTTCCACGTGTCACCGGTGGGCCCGGTGGGGGAGTATCGTGACGTGGTTGGCAACGTAATAGTCAAACAACACAATAATATAATGCACAGCGGAAGCAAATTTAAAATAAGATACAACCGAATTTATTTATTGTAAACAAAGTCACAATTTATCCGGTGTTTATCCACAGTAGGATCGAATAACAAAATATTGTTTATGGTTCAACAGACTTCGGCATCTCTAAGTTTGCGAGACTTCTAATGATGCTTAGGAGAATCCCAGCCTATTTCGCCCAGTACCTGCATTTAATCTTTTTGGGAAAATACGTCAGTTTACACTGGTAAATACATTCAACTGACTCATTTTATAAAATGATTGAAAATTTGTTTGGATGCACATGGCATAAACATTTTTATTAACTTGGGAGAATTATTTAATATTATAATCTTGTGAACGATTTACATGTTACTTATGCGTTCAGTAGCCCGGAACGTATTCCGGGTTAAAGATCAATAGACACACCACTTATGTGAGTTATACACGGGAGTACGCCTACACCCCGTGCTCAGGTCGTGGCTATCTCGTAAGATAATGCCGAGGATATCCGGGACATGGTCATTAACCCCCCAAAGGCTGTAAAGTAAACACATCTGTTTAAAACGAGCCGATCAAATTATTCAATTAACCGCTAAGCGTGGAAGATTTGATGCTCGATCAAGCGGTACGCTATGTACCGTAACCCAAGCCCGTATAGGGAAAATAAGTTAAAAGTATTTACCTTGATGCAAAGTATAGTCACAATAATCAAATAGCAGGTAGCTTTTACTGTTTCTCCTAATCTGGAACGAAGGTTAAATATAACCTATTAGAATCCTAGCGGGTCTTTAATTATGCTTAAGCTTAGACCGGCTAGTTTCAAAGATACGGTTCGTACGCACTATTAAACGAAGACCGGATAGAATGTGATTCAGACCCGACAAGTTTGAAGACTTGTTTAATATGGGTTCATTATTCACATTCTGGATTTTGAGATTAAACCGATAAGGTTTGACCCGTTTCGGCTAATTTATGTAAACTTGTTACATAAACCGAGCCGAACGCGTAAGATGCGTAACGGGTATCCGTAAGAGCCATATACAGGTTTCCTAAGTTAATATGCTTCAAATATGTTGTAACATCAGTAGGATGTCTTTCGTTATGCCCCGAACTAACTTAAACACAAACTATGCCCCGTAGGGGTAGTTTGGTCAATTTAAAGTTTGTAAAAGCGTTTATATGTTAAACTGAGTTACAGATCTGATGTAATTAGTAAACATACTTATTTTAATGTGTTATAACAGTAGGCTAAGGCATATATGTGAAATTTATCATATTTAACCAAACTATGCCCCGTAGGGGTATTTTGGTAATTTCACATAAGCCGACAAGCTCAAAACTGAAGTCTGAGTTTATCAACTTTTGCTTACTGTTAAAATATGATATTTTGCTTCTTATATCAGTAGGTATCAACCCGGGTATGTCTAATATGATATTAAGACATACTATGCGTTAAAAACGCTAATTATGGCGATTAAAGGCCATTTCCGGGTTCTATACTTAAATCTGATATTTTTATATTTCCAGAAGGCTTAAAATAATTTATTTAACATATGTGATCAGTAGCAAAAGGTTTGGAGTCGTTTTGATAAGTAAAACTAATTTTATGGCCCGTAAGGGCAAAACCGACAATTAACGGGTTAAGCCTATGACTATGAGTTATGCTCAGCCTAAAATTAATTAAAAATCTTTAAAATTCCCAAATTATTATATTATATCAGTGGGTAATTCGTTTGATACCAAAAAGCATGTTTAACTAGGCTATACGCTAATTACGCCATTATGTTAACATAAAGCATTAGTTTAGCGATAACGAGCATAACTCTTAATCTATAAGTCAAACTGACGTCAAACTTTGCATGCAAGTCTTTATATCAATATTCAAGGTTTCTACACTTTTACATTTTCATAATTCATGTTTTAATGTAATAAGGGCATAACGGTCCAAGTATGAGCATTTAACGGAAACTTGTATATTAATTGGATAACTAGTGAACCAAGGTGTACGATCACAGAGGGTTGTTCTAACATGTATCCTAATCCAATTTAAGCTCTGAGGCATTTCTAAAATATGCCCAAACGGGTCAGAACTGAAAGTCAACCGAAAAGTCAAACTATGTGTCTTTCGGTTCCGAACCGGGTCTAAACAGGAAATAGTCGGGTTGAACATGTTGGGACATGTTCTTACACTTATTTCTAAGTTATAACAATGTTCAAACAGGTTACATATGTTCTAGATAGCTAATTATGCATAAATGTCAATTTAAGCAATATGTTGACTTTTTAAGTAAAGCTTTGACCCGACATTTGACCTGTTTAGGATGGTGATCAGGGGAAACCCTTTTGGGGTTTTATTACCCACATAAATACCATTCTAAAACTACTTTTAATTCGAGACAAGACTGAGTCATTAGTGACTAATCTCGAAGTCAAACCGTAATTACGACGGTTTGACTTTTAGCTAATTAACTAAGTTAAACACAACCAAATAAGAACTAGAAGACTTACAATAGTCCAATGCACGAATTTTGATCAGAAGAGAGAGTTCCTTTGCTCCAGGAATGCTCCAAAGATCAGTTGCAAGTGTGGGAATGAATGTTGCAACTT
This sequence comes from Helianthus tuberosus, assembly GCA_030545235.1. NCBI lineage: Eukaryota > Viridiplantae > Streptophyta > Magnoliopsida > Asterales > Asteraceae > Helianthus > Helianthus tuberosus. The sequence continues at coordinate 30,920 of JARYGA010020789.1, read as the reverse complement.
CTTGTGCTTTATATAGTGAAGAACTCACCATGATTGGTTGACAACTCACCCTAAGATTAACCACAACCATCCAACACTTTTCCTAGTGTTCTTAGGATAGTTAGGGGTCTTTAAATAATGTTAAAAACCGGCTTAAAGGGTTAAAATCGCGAAAGACAGGCAACAGCCCGTTTTTCTGGTTCTGGGCAACCCTTGCGCATCGTAGGGGTATCTGTGCTACGATGCGCAGGCCTTATACAGGGGCTGTTTGCTTGTTTCTTCATTTGTTCGAAAAGGCAGCCCACTTGTACGACTTTAGGGCCTTTATTTGCAACTTAGGACCCTCCTAAAGTGTATGTTCCTGTATGGTACCCTACCATTTGTTCTTGTTTCAATTGAATGCATTTACAAGACCCGAAAACAAGGACTATCGTTGCTTTTCTTCGTGAGATCTTGTCATGCTTTTGCAAGTCTATTATTGGCAATAATTCTCTGAATTGTGGCATGAGAAATGGGTAGTATTATTATATCGGGTCTTGGGATTTACAATTGAGGTCGTTCAGAGGTAACAATTTAACATGACGCCACTTTAAATCCTACCGAATTATCTTTATTAAATCCGGGTTTTTCAACGCGTTTTGTCTTACATGACACGTGTCATTTTATTATTAAACCCGAAATTTTCGAGGTGTTACAAAACCTTATCATTTTTATCTGAAATTCCAGAATGTGTTTAGTTTACCCATATTATACAAGTCTTCAGACTTGTCGGGTGTAAATCACATTATATAATCATGCGTTTTGAACCATGTACCTTTTCTTTAAAACTAACCGGTCTAAGTTTAAACTTAAGTAAGACCCGTTAGTAATCCAATAGGTTAATTAAACCTTCGTTCCAGATTGAGAGCCCCAGTAAAGGTACTTGTGCTTGCTGATTAGAATATACGACTGGGTATAAATTGCATTTTAAGCTCAGGTAAATACTTTTAACTTATTTTCCCTATACGGGCTTGGGATACGGTATTATAATAATACCGCTTGGTCGAGTATTGAATGTTTAATTGGATTGTGATTAAATTATTGAGGTAACCCATTTTAATCTGTCTTGTTTGAAATAAAGGCCTTTGGGGGTTAATGACCATGTCCCGGATATCCTTGGCATCATTATTAAGAAATGGCCACGACTTAAGCACGGGGTGTAGGCATACACCTGACAATTGCTTAAGGGAAACGGTATCTCAGTCTCTTGTGGGCCTATACTTGTGGTGTGTCTGTTAATCTTGACTCGGTTTCTAACATCGAGCCCTGAATGTATAACGAATATATAAATCTGTATACAAGATTATTTTTATATAATTGTCCCAAGTTATAAAAAGATATTTGTGCCTTGTACATTTAAATCAATTTTCATAAATGTTTTCAAAAGAGTCGGTTAATTGTATTTACCAGTGTAAACTAACGTAGTTTCCAAAAAGATTAAGTGACAGGTACTGTACGTAATTAGCTGGGAGCTCAGGGCGTTAATAAGGAATCTTGCAAGTTCTAGGTGTCTAAAGTCTGTTGAACAATGTTTATATTCTGTTTTAAGATCCGCCTGTGGATCCATATACAACCGTTGTGTAATACTTTATTATACTTTCGAATCGGTTTGTATTATTATTACTTTAGACTTCCGCTGTGCATTGAACTGTGATTATTTGACTATGATGAAATCAACTACGTCACGATACTCCCCACCCGGCCCACCGGTAATACGTGGAAATATCATGGTGTGAAAGGTTGGTATCAGAGCCAACATTGAGTGAATTAGACACTAGCCTTTTATGTTTAATCTCAATGACACAGTAGCACATTCCTTGACCTTCTGAGTCTAGACTTAACATAGGAATACTCTCATCCCTATTCGGTAAAATATTGCTTTCGATTTTATGCATTTTGAATATGTCGCCAAACAAAGAAGCCGTAATGGAAATTCTCCACATCTGAAGCTTTGAAATGCCGAGCTTCGTACCACGGCTAGGATAAACGTGCGACCGAGGAGAAAACATTCAGAAATAAAGTGAAGAAGAAACTCCTTTCGTTGAATTTCGTTTCCTTAGTAGTCCTTAAAAGGACATATTTATCTTTTAGTCCCTTCGTGGACAATGTTATTTTCTTTCAAATCCCATTTAGGGCAATTATGTACTCCTTTTAAAATTTATTGGAACGTTTTATTCAAATTTCATTTTTATCATTGTATATGAATATAATATATGAAATAAATCAAAATATCATTCCTTTTTGTGATTGATCTGGCAGTTTATATTAAAAGAATCTTAAAAGGTATAACCTAGCTTATATGTCATTAAAGACCTAGCTATGATGGTAAAACCTGTTTAAAAGAGATTCGGATCCTTGTTAACACCCGAAAACATGTTAACACTCCTGACAACAGTGATGCGATAAGATCACACTTGTCATCTTTATATTGGATCCTTCCAGATTCCTTATCTAGCCTAAATGATTTAAAAATCATAGGTTCAAAGCATCAATTAAGATGATTATATATTAAACATCCATTAGTGATGAAGTGCCTACGGGCCATGTTTATTGTCCTCTGAGACAAAAAGACAGTTGTAGTCTACGACTCTCTGTCAAGAGAAGGTAATGAACTTTGTTCAAGCCTTAATGCGTTGATTCTATAAAATCATGGCTTATGAATTTATTATTTAAACATCCATTTGTCATACAGTTCCTACGGGCCATGTGTATTGTCCTCTGAGACAAGAAGACAGTAGTAGTCTACGACGCTCTGTCAAGAGAAGGTAATGAACTATGTTCAAACCTTAATGACTTGATTCTCTGAAATCATGGCTTATGAATTAAAATCATCCTTGTGACTAGGCCTTTTGTATGCCACCCTATTATCCTTAATAGTTTATAACTGGGATAAAATATAATAAAATTTTAAATAAATCAAATTAACCAATATGGCTTAAGTTACCATGGTTAATGAATTGCCATAAAAGACAATTCCATATTAGACTTCTGAATTAATCATTGTCAATAATTATGTAGCAATTAAGCTACATGGCTGGATCAGACGAGGTTAACAGCCACCCGAGGGAGAATAATGATACAACCAGAGTAAATATAGCTGGCGCAGAACTACAGGCATTAATAGACAATGTCGTTACTCGAGCTCTGGATATACGAGATAATGAATCAAGTGGTACCAGTAGCAGAACTCAGTCAGTACCACATTCTTGGGAATACCCATTATGGGACATGGAAGTATTGGATGTCATTAAACGACATTTCGCGCTACTTTGTGCAATTAAAGGACTATTTGCGTCAAACTGCAAAAGTATACCTATTCGTAGGGTATCGAACCTTCCGGAATATGATCATAAGTTAAACATGCCCTAAATATCCTTTGTATAGCTTAGATATAGGTTTAGAGGTGTTTGGTGCGCAAAAATAAACTTTTAAGTCAAGCAGGGACTAAAAGTGTCAAAAAGTGCACAAGTTTGCATTTTCGCTCATATCTTACGTTCTGAATTTATCCGGAGATCCAAAAATTTATGTAATCACTAAAATATTTTATTTTAGTGTTTGGCTTGATAAAATTCCATTCGTCGCGTAATTTGGATCGTTTTCGCGTTCGTTCGTGTTTCGTCGTAATTAGCCGAACAACGCGATCGTACGGCCAAACGAACCGACATCCGACATATTTTTTAGCATGTTTTTATATTCCCTATGTTTAGGTATCATTATAGAGCCTTGAAAATGGCATAACGGGCTTTAAACATGTCAAAATGGGCCTTAAACACTTGCAGGGACCAAAGCTGTAAATAAGCAAACTGTTTGCTGGACTATAGTGCATCAGATCAGCAAAACAGCTGATTTCAATCAGCAGCTGGGTTTTCTTGTTTTGCAAATGGTTTTTAAAACAATCTAGGGGCTGTTTTGGGGCACCCACAATATTATAAAACTATGGGCACACTTTAAAGGCCAAGATCGAAGCTCATTTATCAAGAAACGATCTTAACGGTGACCCGAAATCTATAAATGCCCCAAGTTTTCATTTGCAATCACACAAGATCTGATTGTTTGCTCTAAGTTGGAGAATCCCACTTCATACCTGAGCATTCTAGATCTAATTCCTCCTAGCTTGGACCGCTTGTAAGCTTCTTTCGTGCTTTTTTGCGTTTTTAGCACGAAAGTCAAACTGTGTTTGACTTTCTGGTTTGACCAGTCAATGGTCAACACGAAGTCCGTTTGAACTTCGTAACGTGAGCATAATTACGATGGTTATTGTCTCTTGTGACTATACCTCCTAATTACCACGCTGGTTTAGTTAATTGTCGGGTCAATGTAATTAAAATAAAAGTCCAACGAGTCGGTTTTTAAATAAAATTCATAACTAATGAAGTAAAGGCAATAAAATCAGTTTTGTCACTTTAATAACTTGGTAAATATTAATTGAACATGTCTAGGCAGGTTCAACCCAACAATTCTGAGTTTTGGCTCGGTTCGCAACCGAAAGTCGCAAAAGTTGACTTTTTCTTTGACTTTCAGTTCTGACCCGATTTAGCTTAATTTAGATATGCCTTAGGATTCCTTTAGGACCATGTTATAGGTTAGTATAACCCTCTGTGTAACGCTCCGTTTTTTCATAACGTTCCATATTTAGAAACCGTTGTTCATACCCCTATTTTTTTGGAAACTTTGTATCTTTGTATTCGTCGTTTCGTTTTAATCATCGAAAAATCCTTATCTTTAATTTAATTCATCCTTAAATATGGTTATCTATCTACCCGATTATATTTAATTAATTAGATTAATTAATATTACTATTTAAAAAGCTTATTTTTATTATAATCTATTTAGTCTCGTTAAACTTTAAAGTTAGAAAAGGATACAACCAAACCCGGTTAATTTAATTGTAAGGATCAGTTCTTTTAGAATATACGTATAACCTAGTTAGTTGGTCAACCATGTTATATAGCTTAAACTAAGTTAACTTAGCTAATTTATTTAAACCCTTCAAAGGTTAGGGGTTAGAATGGTCTTTCCTAAAACTAAAAATGCCACAAACCCTAGTCTCTTTTTATAAACAGTCGTTCCCTCTCATCTTTCTCTTTGTCTGCACTTTTATACACCCATAATGATAGACTTCATCCTCTCAAACAAAATCCAATCATCAGCCAAACATGTCCGTTATCTCCTCCCATCTCTCGGTTGCATACAAGTAAACACGCACACCCTGAATCACTAGGTTCTCCTCTCTCGCTCTGAACAGCCGGCAACCGGGGCCGATATTCCGGCGCCACACCCCCTGCTACCCTTCTCTCCCTCTTGCCTCTCGAGCTCCGACGGTCGGAGTTAATTCGGACCGCTTTCCGGTCGTTTACCGACAGATCACACACCCCTAACGCCTTTTCCCCTTCCACCGACCTTCAAACACAACCAATCGGACCCATAAAGTGAGACATGGCCAGCTCTGCCATGAGCGGCTGTAGGATCGTTTGCTGACCTGAACGAGTCGTTCAGAGGTTGTCTCTTGCGTTTCAGATGCGGAATAATAAGAAATGCAAGTAGATATAGCTTATTCTTTCTTCTAACTGCTTGTTTTATTGATATGAAACGTTTTACAGCTCGATCTTCACACCGGCAGAGCTTCGGCGTGGAATTTCACATACACGTTATGTGGTTCGACCTAATGACACCTATATATAGGCTGTTGGGTTCGCTCATGTGACACATGTCCATATGAGCGGACCAGACATGTACAAATAAGCGATCCACACTGCCAAATAAGCGGACCAACATCCCTATGTCTCTATGAGCGGACCAGACATGTAACACCTATACAGACTCCTGTTTTCTCGTAAAACGTGCCCTATGCTATACAATACGACGTAAGACCTGATCCTAGACACCTAGACGGAATCAACAGATGTAGTGCACCAACAGACTCCCCCTCAGATGTTGATGGAGTCGTATATACACTCTGACTGCAAAACTGTGTCTTCACATCTTCAATCTAGATCAGTCTCTGGGCTTTCTCTTCTCTCAATCTTCAGACTCCCCTTCTCGATTTACTGGCATTCTTTTATTCTTCAGTAACATCTTCAGGATCGTTGTCTGATCTACACAGGCTTTCAGAATTGATTTCCAAGATCGAAACTTGACTCTCTTCCAACAGAGATTTTCAGAATATCGAAACCTGGCTACCTGCACAATCTTAACCCAGACATAAATTTTCTAATTTTATCACATATCAAATACCTATGCACCAGCACATGACTCTCATAATCACTAAAACAAACATATAATTGCAACATCTCAGGCTCTCTCTCAAATATCTATGATGAACCACTTGAAGAAAGTTATATTTTAACGAAAACAGTTAGATTTACACAAACACTCCCCCTCAAATGCTGCTCATCATGTTTAGCACTCGGAATTTTGAAAATCAGTTTTCCAACACCAGTTGTCGAAAATCTTTTTTACTTTTTCAAAATTTAACTAAAAAACACAAAAATCTTTTTGGATTTTCTGAGAGACTAAAATGCAGAAATAAAATATTTACAGACAATATTTTTGTGAGTTTGTGCAAGAGGATCATATCAGTTTCTGAGACCAATCACTAACACCGTTAAGCTTCATTTCATTTTAAGTTCTAAACAATTCACTTAGATTGTCAGTATATTGTCCACTTAAATTTTCACACAAAGTTCAACTGATCCGAGATACGATATTAATGTTTTAAGCACTTGAACTTATCCGTGTGTCCCACTACTTGAATATACTCCCGTATCCAGATCCCACTATTCAGTCTTACAGGTGAGTATACCACAGATGATATCTGTAAGGGAATAAATTATAGTGCGAGGGCCGTGAGAGCTCAGGTCGATCTTTCGATACGCAGAGAGATGACGGCTTCGAATTTTGGTGTGTCCCCTTTAGAGGATCTTTTGCATTACAACAGCAGCGACTATCAATTTTATTGTTTCATCAGCTTGCTGAGGGCGATGCTATGTTTCAAGCATTTGCAGAAAGTATTATCCGGGGACTAGGTCAGAAATTTCTTTCAGCAGAAGTCCCGGGATAATACCCCAGATATCACTGAGCATAAAGACCTAGTATCTCAGAATAAGGAACCTTTCAAACAAGATTTCAGGGGTTACCTATATATCCAAGTTTGTGTTAACCCACAGAACAAGCAAGTTTGAATTTAGGTTTATATCTCATCTCAATCTACTAAATGTGCAAAAACCTACTGGCACATCATCAGTGAGATTGTTTATCACTTTTAAACTTTACATTTCTTTAGCGTGCCGTGATAGTCCACTGATGTACTATCATTTCCTCTTATTCGCAACACAACTCATTTTGAATTTTATCATGTTTTTGGCTTTTTCAAATTTTCAAATGTTTTTGGATTTTCTAAAATTTCTTACTCCCCCTAAAATGCAAACACATTTCAAAGGAAATTTGAAAACTAAGACTCTTGACACAATTGAAACATACAAACTGTACAGAAACTTGACAACTGACACTGAATCACATCAAATCGCCATTCACTCGGCATAAACAATCAGAACTCCCCCTATCACAAACCATTTTCTCATTTAGATTTCAAAACACTTAAGTTTGTTTTAATCAAAATGATTTTTCTGAAAAATAAGTTTCTTTTTACCACTTGTAAGTTTACCACTTGTTAAGCATGGGGATATGGTTCATCATCTTGTCAGTTTTCATCAACTGTAGTAAATCAAGTACAACTTAATGTCCTTGATTCACTGTTTGCAATCAAGCAACCTCTATACCACTTATAAAAATCACCACTTATAGAATCACAAACAATACCACTTGTAAGTATGACTAACCAATTACCAACTATAGGAATGTTACGTCTACATGTATCATTTTACCAATCAGGATGCCGATTCCTGCTTCGCACTTACCAACCTGGAAGCTCCGGCGTAGTCCTTCAACCTGTAAACATTCAAACACTATCAAAATCTTTCAACCAAAATCTTCAAACATTAGAAAGATGCCGATTCCTGATCCACGATATAAACTTGGGATCTCCGGCATAGTCCTGAGACTATCATGGGAAACAAACTTCCATCCAAGTCTTTTCAGACTTGATGGCTTTCAACTCTTGAGCAGTAGGGTTGTAAGTTGCCTTTTTAGTTGCATAAAAATCTTTAACCCCCTTAACTTTCCCATTCAACATTTTCCCAAAAATTTTCTTAACACTCCCATTGAATGTTTTCTCGACATCAAACTTAGTATTATCTTTGTAAAACTGATTCGAGATATCAATCTTTCCAACTTTCTTTTTCACCTCTTCAAACTTCAGTGATGGAAACTCATCATCATTCACTGAAATTTTCACCTCACCTTGTGGCTCTTCTGGCTTTGTGGAACCAGATTCATTGCCATCATTCGCATCAATTTTCTTAACGACCCACACTTGGTTGTCATTCTCTTTCTTTTTATAAAAATTCTTTTTAGAACACTCACCAACCTCATAAGTTGAATTTTCAAAAATTTTAAGTCTATCGGTTGGTGATTCAACATCAACAACCTTTTCTTTCAATTTCTGAGAAACTCCCTGTTTTGTTTTGGCATTTTTCTGGCAGTTCCATGCAATGTGACCAGTTTCATTGCACTTGTAACAGGTACGAGTCTCTCTTTGATAAAACAATTCAGTTCCATTCTTCTTCTTTTCAGCAAGAAACTCTTGATTTGACTGTCTCCAGAATGGTTTCTTCTGTTCCTCTTCTGCACTTCCACCTGACACAAATTCTGTTTTTGTTTTAGAATTTTTCAAATTTTTATGATTTTCTGGTGGAATAAATCCAAGACCTTTCTTTTTGTAGCTACGATTTTGGTTTTGTTTCTTTTGAAAACCAGAACCAGAATTGTAACCCTTTTTCTTGTTTAGACGTTGTTGAACTCTTGAAGTGTACTTTTTAGGTTTTTCAGTAAGATTTAAATCTTTTATTTCAGAAATATTAATTTCTGTCATTTTGAAAACCTTTTTGATCATGTCAAAACGAACACTTCTTATTGGAAACTCTTTGTCAGAGTATAATTTGTCCGAATCATTTAAAGTATATGCAACTTCAAATGTTTCATCATTCAAATTTGCTTTCGATAATAAAAATTCTTTACGATAAGACCGTTTAACCGACGACTTTTAACTGTTGACTGACGAATTTGACCCTCCAGACCCAGACTTTGACTCAGACTCCTCCTCAGTATCCAACACCTGATCAACCACCTTTTTGATTAACTCAGACTCATGATCAGTATCGGACGAAGTAAACGTGACATCAATGTTATCTGGTAAAACGTCAGTTGTGTCGGTTTTTAGCTTTATATTGACTGCTTTTTCAAGTTGCTCCTCATTTGGTTTTCTAGGAGAGTACCCTTCCCAAATTGGAGGCGGACACTTGTTATATCTAACAGTCGGTTTCTTACCACTATCTTTCTTTTCCTTCGACTTCTCGTCTTGAAAAGCTTCCATACCTGCAACAGTTGGGTAAATACGATCAATGAGATAATCAGAACTAGAATAACTTTGTAATAAACGTCTAATTCTCTCATTCTCAATCTTCTCTGTTTCCAACTCTTGCTTCCATTTAGCACTCTCTTCTATGTAAAAGTTGATTGCTTTTTGCTTTGTCATCATCACAGCATTCATCATTGTTAGTGCTTGTTCTCTTTCTGAATTTGTCTTTTGAAGACCAGTTACTGTTTTGTTCAAAACATCGTATGATTCTTTCACATAATTGAGATTGAACAATAACTGCTCCTTCTTCTTCTCATACTCAGCTATAATGTCGTCTTTCGCAACACATTCCTTGCATGCTTCTAAACACTTCTCGCAAGGCTTGACGACTTCAACAATCTTCTCAACTTCGATTGTTTTAACAACCTCAATCACTTTTTCTACTTCAATCACCTTTTCTTCTTCTTTTTCAACCTCGGTAATCTTCTCAACAACACTTTCAGCATTCTGAACATCACCATCAGATTCAGTTTGTTGTTCTTTAGCAGCTCTTTTCTCCTTTAGTTTCTCTACTCGATCTGCAAAATAGAAATGAAAACTTTCAGGAGAAAGATGAGATTTGGCAACATTTATATGTTTTTCTTCCTCATCATCACTACTGCTATGATCTGGTGATTGATCAAATTTTACAGATTTATCAGAATCATCATCTGATTTACTAAAATCAGACGATGTTTTATCAAAAATAACTGCCTTTTCTGAAACAAACTCATTCTGTACATCTTCATCTGAACTCTGTAAACTTTCATCTAAACCTTCTGAAATTTCTCCAGATCTCTCTGAAAGTTTATCAGTACTATCTGATCCTTCATCGGTTGACACAGACTTTTCATCTTCACTTTTCACATTCTCCCCGATAGATCTCATCCAAGTAGCAAACAAATCTGGCTCTCGGACGATCTTGGCAATGAACGCTTTGAACTCTCCCTTTTCATCCACAAACATATCCCAACTGAAACCTTCTGGTAGTTTCTCATCATCTTGATCGATAATGCGTGCTGCTTTGCCTTCAGATGATATGTAATCACTCCAGCTGAAATCTACCAAACATGCTCTTTTGGGATCTTTAATCTCTCTCCCGTGAGCTGTCTGTGATTCTTGGAATTGACCGACTTGTTGATAGATAGCTTTGCGGTAGTAATCATCTTTCCCGAATGGATTCTGTGCTCCGCTAGCTTCTCTTCCTTTGCACTCCCGTTTGAAATGACCTTTCTCCCTGCATCGAAAACAAGTAACTTTAGATTTATCAAAACCTAAAGTTGATACATGAGCATCTAGAAAGTCATTTCTCCCAGTAATGGTTTTGAATTTCTTAGCTCGTCGAAGAACACTTGCGAGACACCATTTGATATCCATAAGTTCCATCTCTTCGGCGTCTATCTGATCGTAATCCTCTTTGGTAAGCATAGGATTGCCGATCCGACCAGCAACAAGACCTTCATAGGATAACAGTACTGAACCCAGAAGTGCCATATGGTCTTTAGCAGTGTCTTCAGAGAAGCTTTGACCTTCTGGAAGGTTAAGAGCTATGTTGCATTGAATCACGTATCCATTTCCTGTTTTTGTACTCTGAGACTGAAAACTCGTGTTAGTCTCTTTCGGATTCACACTCGTAAACGATGAAAACCCGCTGCTATTCTTGTTCGAACCCTGATCAGCTTTCTCAGATGAATCACCAGCACTGAAAGCAGTTTGAATCTTCGGACTTCTTTCAGACTCAGTGGCTGGAATACTACCCCTGTAGTACATCTTCACATCCTGTTGACCACTCGGACTATTCATCCTCGCAATCTTCTGCTGTTCAAGATCCTGACTCTCAATTTTCTCTATAAACTGTGAGATTGTCAACCCATCATACACACCAGTATTCTTCAAGATCATCAAATACGTTCCCCACTCCTTTTGAGGTAACGCGTCCGCCAATTTATCCACCCACTCCTCACGACCTTTTTCAACACCCAACATAGATAAAGATCGCACCAAATGACAGTATCTCTCGATTAGCTTTTTAGTATCCTCTCCCGGTAAACTACTAAACAAATCAAATTCTTTCTTTAGTAACGCTTTCTTGCTTTTGATCATGTTTTCGCTTCCCTCGAACTTGACCTTTAGCGCATCCCAAATTGACTTAGCAGTTTTGTCGTGCTGTAACAGGATGAATATATCTTCTTTTATCCCATGCTGCAACAAACTAATCATCATTTTCTCAGCTCTATACATTGCTCGTTCTTGATCAGTGAACTCGGATTTTTCTTTGATGACTTGCAAATCTGTTCGAGGCAATGTGTACATCTTCAATATGCATTCCCACGATCTGAGATGATTTGCCTGAACCCAGTTTTCAAACCGATCCTTCCATCCATAATACTCCTCAATGTTCATCAATTTAGGGGGCTTTTGAGTCGTTCCCGTCTCGTTTTCTAAATTCATTGCTTGAGCAATTGCGGCTGGAGTAGTCGATGAGGCAAATGCGTTGTAGAACTCGGAATCCATACTGACTTAACACGTTTTTCAATGAAGATGACAGAACAGCGAACCAGAAATATCCTTTGGAGCGGTCCAGCAACAATGTCCGTTCGAGCGGACCAAAGACTGTTCAAATGAGCGATCCAAAGAAATAAATGTCTTAAGAGCGGTCCAATATGATCCAAATGAGCGATCCAAGATATCTTTGGAGCGGTCCAGAAATTGTTCGTTCGAGCGGTCCAAGATTACTAATTTGGAGCGAACCAGAACCAAATCTGTACGAATGAGCGGTCCAAAACGTGATCTAAGAGCGATTCATGATGACGTCACTTCGAGCGATCCACATATCAAACATGTTTTGACTTGTTAAAACTTCGAATTTTGGCATCAAACTTTCCAGGGTTTATCTCGATACTATTGCGCACAAGCTGTGAAAATTTGAGCGAATTCCGACCGTGAAATCTTCCCGAATCAGTAAAAGAAGGTGTAGAAGTGAGAAGAAATGATGAAAAACAGCTACAATCTGCAGAAAACCTCCTCCCAAGCTCTGATACCACTTGTAGGATCGTTTGCTGACCCGAACAAGTCGTTCAGAGGTTGTCTCTTGCGTTTCAGATGCGGAATAATAAGAAATGCAAGTAGATATAGCTTGTTCTTTCTTCTAACTGCTTGTTTTATTGATATGAAACGTTTTACAGCTCGATCTTCACACCGGCAGAGCTTCGGCGTGGAATTTCACATACACGTTATGTGGTTCGCCCTAATGACACCTATATATAGGCTGTTGGGTTCGCTCATGTGACACATGTCCATATGAGCGGACCAGACATGTACAAATAAGCGATCCACACTGCCAAATAAGCGGACCAACATCCCTATGTCTCTATGAGCGGACCAGACATGTAACACCTATACAGACTCCTGTTTTCTCGTAAAACGTGCCCTATGTTATACAATACGACGTAAGACCTGATCCTAGACACCTAGACGGAATCAACAGATGTAGTGCACCAACAGCGGCGACAGGGGGGTGGGCTTCCGACGGTGTTTTCCAGCTAACAAACACCCCTCATAGTCCTCGGCCCCTAGACATCATCTCACAGCGGAACAGAGAGAGAGAGAGGGAACAAGGAGAAAAAGGGGCGGCAGCGGCGGTTCACGGATAAGGTTATTTTCCGGCAACAGATTCTCTCGCGCCGCTCGGGTTTGCTATTTTCCGGATGATGGTGATACGGTGACGAAGGTGCGGCTCCGGTGGGTGTCACGACGGTGGTGGTGGTGTTATTGTTCTTGTTCGGGCTTGTCCCGGGTCACAACTTGGTCAGTTACGGTTCACTTCAGATCCAGATTCGTTTCAGGTTAGTCTCGGTTCAGGCTTTGGCCTTTGTTTCTATTCAAGTCTCGTTAATTCCTTCGTTTTATTCAGCAGGTTCGGGTCTTGTTACAATCGGATTCTGTTCGGTGTTCGGGTCAAACCTGGTCAAAGCGGGTCAACCGAGGGCTCGGTGCAGTCCGGTTACGGGTTCGGGTCATCGGGTTAATCATGAGACGCGATATTTTAACGATGCCAATATTTCAATAGTAACGTTTTGTATTTTGTTATGCACGACCGTGTTAAATTTAAATTGTTTATAAAAAAAATACATATAAATACTCATTGTTTATTGATAGTTGAATCTTGACAAAAACATTGACGATTTGTATCGTCGGGATCGTCCAAAAACAGAGGAAACTCTGCCCAATGTTCGTTAAAATACACACACACACACACACACACACACACATATATATATATACACACACACTTTATAGTCGAAGCGCTAGTGAAAGCGTAGCGGATTCAAATAACTTTTACAACGATAAATATATATGTATATTTATTTTTGATGACACTCCTATAATATTTTGATAGACTTAATTTAAATTTTTTTTGTATAAACTATATAAACTACATAAATATATATATATATATATATATATATATCAACAATTTGTACTCTAAACTCAACTTTAAATCCTCCGTCATTAATCCGTTTACTCATGCACCTTCGTTTGCCCATATAGGGTAACCTCGGTGTTTCATCCTTCTAATCTCATACCCTCGTCAACAATTGGATAATCGGAAGACTTAGCAATTATGTGAGTATACTCGCAACCCCCTTTTTATGTTTACAACTTTTTGGGGTGTAACATGTTACCTTATTTAAACACACTTAAACTTATTCTTTATGCAATGCACGAAAACAATCCTTATACATGAATACTATGTTGTGATACTTGATGCTTATACGTGGACCTTACTTATGTGATATGTTTTAGTCATTAGCTTTCACGAGCCTCCATTTGACATGTATAGCGCTATAGGAGTAACGCACCGCCCGTAGACTTGTGGTCATGTTGAATTATATCATTGTTGCGTAAACAGAGGATTGGCTAGAAATATTGCATGCCTTGTTAGGTTGATCTTGTATAAACTAAGTTGCCATGTGGATTTGTTTTTAAACTTTCATATTTATACTTATTCATAAACTTGTATACTCGCCTTTGCTTTTGCATTGAATTGTATTTTAAACATGTTACAGGTTGAGGATTGATGATGCTATGAAAATGGACTAGCAAAGAGGCCTAGATACTCACTTAGACATTTAGGTTTAAAGTGTTGTATCAATTTTGTTATGTTATGTTGAACAATGTTGTTATTTGAATTTCTTGTAATGTTTTGACAAGTTATTTATGAAATGAAATTGGTTGAATTAAATATTGTCACAAATAGTGTTATGAAGTTTCTTACAATCTTGAACAAGTTCCACTCCGATGATTCCGCCATTGGTTGGGGTGTGACAGATTGGTATCAGAGCCATAACTATAGGGGAATTTAGGAAAAGTAGGAATGCTTTAACCTAGTCTATAGTTTTAGAGCTTTATTCTTGTGTATTGCTTGAAACTACTTGCATGCTACTTTACTCACCTTCTCATTTATTCACTTTGACTTTTAAACATATAAGTTGCTTGTGTGTAAATACTTGAATTGATATTCTTATGTGTCAATACTTGTCTTACTATGTGTCGATACTTGATTTTATTGATCTATTCTTTGTGTGTTATTCTCGACATGCCTTTTATGTGCTTATACTTGTTCGTTATTTCCTTTAACATACGCCTTTTTCCAAGGCGTTTTACTCGATTTTTTTTGAACTCGAAAACACTCATATTATACGAATGAGACGAGTTTACCAAAATAGGCGTGAAACCTACAATTTGGTAAATGACTCTCATCCCGCTTGATTCTATTTTTCTCACGAAATTCACCATTAAGTTAGGAGTGAAATCCACATCTTAACGGAAATTTCAAATTTAAATTCTAGTGGACGCTTGTCAATGTGTCGAAATTTAATTTGACCCGACGAGTGCCAACTACACTTAGGGTACGAAGTCGTCAAGTTACGGGTGAAACCCGCACCTTGTCGACTAGTCCCGCTCCTTGATTTTCAAAAAATCTCGCCAAGTCTCGAATTTTCGATTGATTTGGAACATATAGTAACCGGAAGGGTAAATACCGTTAACCGATGTGTCGGCGAGAGTATTTCACCTATTAGGCCAAAGCATGCTCTCAAATTCAAAAGACTCTTCGACCACTTTTGTTAGTCAACGTTCCGTTTGGAACCATCCGAGTTTCTTTTTATCAAACTTACGCTTTATTATTCCGATCTTTCATAATGAAACTCTCTTTTGTCAAGTTTGAACCATTTTTGAGATTTCACTTTGCGCATACATCATACTATTACTTTTCATACGATCATACATTATTAGCATACATAATTTTATGTAATTTTATTTACACTTCTTGCAACAACAAATGGAGACATGTTATCAAGATAGGAGTGATTCCCTTACCTTGACGACTAACTCCGTTTTATTTCTCACCTTACAACGACCTCACCAACGAGTTAGGGGTGATTCCCTTACCTAGGTGATCGTTACCAACGCTTTCTTTTAATATACTATATTATGTAAACACGATCATGTTTATACCTAAATCATTTATCATGTACTTCAAAATGCTTCATTTATTTAAACGTACCTCTTATTCTATAATCTATTTTCACATCACTCGCATACACAAAAATTTTAATGTTACCATAAACGCTTGTTCCTCGATTTTCAAAATTTCACGAAATACTACTTGTCAGCCTAGTCGGTCTAATAAATCCGTTGCCCACAAATTCACCAATCAACGTAAATATTGAAACACGCTCCCCTCACACCATTAAACTAGAGATTTTTATTCTCAATTGAGAATCAAATCAACTTTTTCGCACACACCTATAAAATATTACCAATATTATTCAATCATTTACTATAATTCCTTTTCAAAACCAATGAAATATTTTTCAATAATCACTAAGTTCATGTACCAAATTCCTTTTTCTAAGGATCAACTTTTTCACAAGAAGCTGTAAGTTTCAAAATTTTCTAACACAAAGTTACTTAAAACGATGCAAACTTATTAATCTCTAGAACTTTTTCAAAACCTCACTCGATACGTCAATTAAATTCAAAACACGTGGGTAAGGAAACTTCATAAGAACCGACAAATTTTCAACTTATGTAAACTCTTTTTAAACCGCAGTAGCATTTCCATTCCTTTACAAAGTACTTTCCACATAACCAATAGACGTTTTATACTCCGTTTACATTCACAAACTATAGTCTATATTTCGTGAAAATCCAATCTATTTTTAACTTCACGTTTTGCGCAAACAACTATATATGCATATCATTTTACACGTTATAATTGATATCTCACAACAATCTCGCATGTGTCACCTGTTTTCTTTTCCTTTCGTACTCAAAACTTCTTAATCTTTTCGTGTTTGAACTAGTGTATTTCGATTTATACTATCAACAAAATCATTATTCCTTGCATTTATACTTATACTTGTTATGCCCTCACTTATATCCATTTATACGGTTTATGTTATATTCGTACTCATATTTATACTCACATCTATACGATTTATAATTTATACTCACATTCATCCGTTAATGTACTCAAATTTCTCAAACGCTTTATATGTCTAAATTCACGATGTTTCAACCTATACTATATACGCAATTTTCATTATTCCTACATACACTCATACCCATATGTTTTATATTTATACTTACACCCACATGCGTATTTACACTTGCACTTATACTTATGTTCATACATTCATTCATACTCGTGATTCATACATCCATACCCATACGCGAGCGGAATCCGAGATATTCGCTTACGTGGGTCCCATAAATACTTAAGCATGGACTCGCTTGCATACTACACTCATATACGTACACATTCCTATATTTTTTTTCAAATTTATGTGTACCCTGATTCGTACACAACTAGTACAAGCTATGCGGATCATGCGACGATCAATATAATCACGGGTGCACATGGGATTATAGTGATAGGCGCATGAGAATCATAGAGTGTACAATTGTGTATGGTAAGACACAGAACGTAACAGGACACGAATAACGAAACGGACGTAACATGGTCAAACCATGGTGGATACGTCGCTGATACTTCCTATACATAAGTGTTTTCATCATGCTACCAAACTTTCGTAAAACGTGCCGTGAGAAATTTGGTGTTTTGCAGACCTTCTTAGACCTAATAAGTGAACTTTAACAACTCACAAACGCATTGCTAAGCGCGCGGTATCCGATTATTCACGACGAGACTTCATTCTTAACTCATCATTTTCACTTATCCAATACTTAAGCCATCCTTACACTCGTAATCGTCTATTAGATCAAACTAGCTTTTTTTCGGAATACAAACCGTTATGTACAAAGATGTCCTTCCTAACATGACACATTTTATATATATACCTCTCCAAGTTGATTCAAAACTGTGTAAACTCACACACGTGCACGCTTTTACTTATGCTACATATCTCGATTCTTTTAGCCAAAATGCTTTTCTCCAAGGTCTTCCTCTGGAATAAATTTCGGGACGAAATTTCCTAAAGGAGGGGAGACTATAACGCTCCGCGTTTTCATAACTTTCCATATTTAGAAACCGTTGTTCATACCCCTATTTTTTGGAAACTTTGTATCTTTGTATTCGTCGTTTCGTTTTAATCGTCGAAAAATCCTTATCTTTAATTTAATTCGTCCTTAAATATGGTTATCTATCTATCTGATTATATTTAATTAATTAGATTAATTAATATTACTATTTAAAAAGCTTATTTTTATTATAATCTAGTTAGTCTCGTTAAACTTTAAAGTTAGAAAAGGATACAAACAAACCCAGTTAATTTAATTGTAAGGATCAGTTCTTTTAGAATATACGTATAACCTAGTTAGTTGGTCAACCATGTTATATAGCTTAAACTAAGTTAACTTAGCTAATTTATTTAAACCCTTCAAAGGTTAGGGGTTAGAATGGTCTTTCCTAAAACTAAAAATGCCACAAACCCTAGTCTCTTTTATAAACAGTCGTTCCCTCTCATCTTTCTCTTTGTCTGCACTTTTATACACCCATAATGATAGACTTCATCCTCTCAAACAAAATCCAATCATCAGCCAAACATGTCCTTTATCTCCTCCTATCTCTCGGTTTCATACAAGTAAACACGCACACCCTGAATCACTCTGTTCTCCTCTCTCGCTCTGAACAGCCGGCAACCGGGGCCGATATTCCGGCGCCGCACCCCCTGCTACCCTTCTCTCCCTCTTGCCTCTCGAGCTCCGACGGTCGGAGTTAATTCCGACCGCTTTCCGGTCGTTTACCGACAGATCACACACCCCTAACGCCTTTTCCCCTTCCACCGAACTTCAAACACAACCAATAGGACCCATCAGTTACGGTTCACTTCAGATCCAGATACGTTTCAGGTTAGTCTCAGTTCAGGCTTTGGCCTTTGTTTCTATTCAAGTCTCGTTAATTCCTTCATTTTATTCAGCAGGTTCGGGTCTTGTTACAATCGGATTCGGTTCGGTGTTCGGGTCAAACCTGGTCAAAGCGGGTCAACCGAGGGCTCGGTGCAGTCCGGTTACGGGTTCGGGTCATCGGGTTAATCATGAGACGCGATATTTTAACGATGCCAATATTTCAATAGTATCGTTTTGTATTTTGTTATACACGACTGTGTTAAATTTAAATTGTTTATAAAAAATACATAGAAATACATATAAATACTCATTATTTATTGATTGTTGAATCTTGACAAAAACATTGACGATTTGTATCGTCGGGATCGTCCGAAAACAGAGGAAACTCTGCCCAGTGTTCGTTAAAATATATATATATATATATATATATATACACACACACACTTTATAGTTGAACCGCTAGTGAAAACGTAGCGGATTCAAATAACTTTTACAACGATAAATATAAATGTATATTTTTTTTTTTTTTGACACTCCTATAATATTTTGATAAACTTAATTTAAATTTTTTTGTATAAACTATATATATATATATATATATATATCAACAATTTGTACTCTAAACTCCACTTTAAATCCTCCGTCATTAATCCGTTTACTCATGCACCTTCGTTTGCCCATATAGGGTAACCTCGGTGTTTCATTCTTCTAATCTCATACCCTCGTTAACAATTGGATAATCGGAATACTTAGCAATTATGTGAGTATACTCGCAACCCCCTTTTTATGTTTACCACTTTTTGGGGTGTAACATGTTACCTTATTTAAACACACTTAAACTTATTCTTTATGCAATGCACGAAAACAATCCTTATACATGAATACTATGTTGTGATACTTGATGCTTATACGTGGACCATATTTATGTGATATGTTTTAGTCATTAGCTTTCAAGAGCCTCCATTTGACATGTATAGCACTGTAGGAGTAACGCACCGCCCGTAGACTTGTAGTCATGTTGAATTATATCATTGTTGCGTAAACAGAGGATTGGCTAGAAATATTGCATGCCATGTTAGGTTGATCTTGTAGAAACTAAGTTGCCATGTGGATTTGTTTTTAAACTTTCATACTTATACTTATTCATAAACTTGTATACTCGCCTTTGCTTTTGCATTGAATTGTATTTTAAACATGTTACAGGTTGAGGATTGATGATGCTATGAAAATGGACTAGCAGAGAGGCCTAGATACTCACTTAGACGTTTAGGTTTAAAATGTTGTATCAATTTTGTTATGTTATGTTGAACAATGTTGTTATTTGAATTTCTTGTAATGTTTTGACAAGTTATTTATGAAATGAAATCGGTTGAATTAAATATTGTCACAAATAGTGTTATGAAGTCTCTTACAATCTTGAACAAGTCTCACTCTGATGATTCCGCCATTGGTTGGGGTGTGACACTCTGAGGTTATACAACTTGGTTCCATAGAAATCCTAGTTCATTGCATGTTTCCGTTAAATGCATAAATGTTGACCATAATGCCCATTTGACCTTAAAACAATATTTTTGAAAATGTGAGGGGACAAAAACGTTTATTACTGAATTATAAACATGTCCTAAAAATTTGACATCAGTTTGAGTTCTAGATTAGGAGTTATGCTCAATATCGTAATTGAGAAGCTTTTTATTAATTAAACGGCATAATTAGCATGTAGCCTAATTAAACCCAAATTTTGATACCAAACTTTTTACCCACTGACGTAAATTAATATTTTGGGATTTTTGAAGATTTTTATTTATTTTTCAGCTGAGCATAACATAGGGTTCTAGCTTTGATTCGGTAATTGTCGGTTATACCCTTTTCTTGAATAAAATGAGTTTTACATAACATTTTGATACCAAAATTTTTGCTACTGATTTTATATGATAAATTAAATATTTTGAACTTTATAAACTAATCAAAAACTCAGATTTCCTATTATAACCTAAAAATCCCTTAAAACCGACTTTTACGCGTTTTAAACGCATAGTATGGATTAAAACTATTTTTAACATATAAGACTTAATACCTACTGATGTTTTAATTAAATTTTTATACTTTAATAATAAGAAAAAGTTTTGAACTCAGATTTCCAAATTTGACCTTTAAAGCTTATGTGAAATTACCAAAATGCCCCTACGGTGCATAGTTTGGTTATAAAAGATAAATTTCACATATATGCAATACCTTACTGTTATGACTTATGAAAATAAATATTTTTACTGATTACATCAGACCTGAAACTCAGATTAATATTTAAACTCTTTTATAAGCTTTAAAATGACCAAAATACCCCTTCGGGGCATAGTTTAAATTTAAATTCGTTTTGGGCATAATGGAAGGTATCCTACTGATATCACAACATATTTAAGGCATATTAACTTAGGAAACCTGTTCATGACTCATTTGTTTACCCTTTACGCACTTTTCGCGTTCGGTGCGGTTTATGTAACTAGTTTGCGTAAATTAACCGAAACGGGTCAAACCTTATCATTTTTATCTCAAATCTCAGAATGTGTTTAGTTTACCCATATTATACAAGTCTTCAAACTTGTCGGGTGTAAATCACATTCTATTCCGGTCTGCGCTTAATCGTGCGTTTTGAACCATATACCTTTCTTTAAAACTAATCGGTCTAAGTTTAAACTTAAGTAAGACCCGTTAGTAATCCAATAGGTTAATTAAACCTTCATTCTAGATTGAGAGCCCCAATAAAGGTACTTGTGCTTACTGATTAGAATATACGGCTGGGTATAATTTGCATTTTAAGCTCAGGTAAATACTTTTAACTTATTTTCCCTATACGGGCTTGGGATACGGTATTATAATAATACCGCTTGGTCGGGTATTGAATGTTTAATCGGATTATGATTAAATTATTGAGGTAACCCGTTTTAATCTGTGTTATTTGAAATAAAGGCCTTTGGGGGTTAATGACCATGTCCTGGATATCCTTGGCATCATTATTAAGAAATAGCCACGTCTTAAGCACGGTGTGTAGGCATACACCTGACAGTTGCTTAAGGGAAACGGTATCTCACTCTCTTGTGGGCCTATACTTGTGGTGTGTCTGTTAATCTTGACTGGGTTTCTAACATGGAGCCCTGAATGTATAACGAACATATAAATCTGTATACAAGATTATTTTGATATAATTGTCCCAAGTTATAAAAAGATATTTGTGCCTTGTGCATTTAAATCAATTTTCATAAATGTTTTCAAAAGAGTCAGTTAATTGTATTTACCAGTGTAAACTGACGTATTTTCCAAAAAGATTAAGTGACAGGTACTGTACGTGATTGGCTGGGAGCTCAGGGCGTTAATAAGGAATCTTGCAAGTTCTAGGCGTCTAAAGTCTGTTGAACAATGTTTATATTCTGTTTTAAGATCCGCATGTGGATCCATATATAACCGTTGTGTAATACTTTATTATACTTTCGAATCGGTTTGTAATATTATTACTTTAGACAATGACATTTGGAAGTACAGGGGCCAAAACTGTCAACAAATGAAGGTATACATGTGCTGTACTGGTCCTTACGGACCGTATGCACTGACCCTCACGGTCCGTAAAGCCCCACCAGACCAGCAGAAAGCTGTTTCCAGCTGTTCTAGCTGTTTGTGGGTGTTGCAAATGGTTTTCTAAGCAATCTTTGGGCTACCATGGTTTTGCAAATCAGTGGGTAAGAGGTGTACGATCCAGATCAAAGCTCGTTTATTGATGAACGATCTTAACGGTTCCGAAAAACCTATAAATACCCCACTTCATTCTTGCCAAACCCACACTTGATTCTAATTTCTCTAAGTTCGAGACCTTGCTCTTCATACCTGAGAATTTAGGATCAAAACCTCCTTGCTTGGACCCTTTGTAAGTGTCCTTTCGTGCTTAGTTTAAATTTCTAGCGTTTTAGCCGAAAAGTCAAGCGTTTTGATGAACGCTTTGACTTTTAAGCGGTTGAGCCATTGTTCGTAATGAACATGGCTACGTGACCGTAATTAGTAGGTGTTAAACCCTCAAAAAGGGCACCTCCTAATTACCACGTTTACTTAGTTTAATTGTCGGGTCAAATAAAAGTCAAACGGGTTTGTTTTAAACAAAATTCATAAATATTTCAAAAAAATCAGTTTTCTCACTTTAATAACTTGGTAAATATTAGTTGAACATGTCTAAGCATGTTCAACCCGACAATTCTAAGTTTAGGCTCGGTTCGGAACCGAAAGTCGCAAAAGTTGACTTTTGCTTTGACTTTCAGTTCTGACCCGATTTAGATTTGTTTAGACATGCCTTAAAGTTCCATTAGGACCGGGTTATATGATAGTATAACCCTCTGTGATTATACTACTTGACTCGTTGATTGTTCGATGTTCCGTTAATTGCTTGATGTTGACCATAATGCCCATTTGACCCTAAAACGAGAATTTTCACATCAGTTTGAGGTCGGGATTAGGAGTTATGCTTAATAGCGTAATTAGAAAGCTTTTATTAATTAAACGGCGTAATTAGCGTAAAGCCTATCTAAACCCAATTTTGACACCAAATCTTTTACCCACTGATGTAACATAATATTTTGGGATTTTTAATTATTTTTAAACTGATCATAACATAGGGTTATTACCTTGATTCGGTAATTACCGATTATACCCTTTTCGTTTATAAAATGAGTTTTACGCAACATTTAGACACCAAGTATCTTGCTACTGATTTTATATGTTAAATGAAGTATTTTGAACTTTATAAACTGATCAAAAAACTCAGAATTCCTGTTATAACCCGGAAATCCCTTAAAACGACCTTTTACGCGTTTTTAACGCATAGTATGGGTTAAAATCATTTTTGTCATATAAGACTTATCACCAACTGATATAACTTATTAATTTAAGTATTTTTACTGATTATTTCATACCGAAACCTCAGAATTATATTTAACGTCTTTTATAATCTTTAAAATGACCAAAATACCCCTACGGGGCTTAAATTGAGATTAAACTCGTTTTGGGCATAATGGAAGGTATCCTACCGATATCACAACATATTTGAAGCATATTAACTCAGGAAACCTGTTCATGACTCTATTGGTTACTCGTTACGCACTTTCGTGTTCGATGCGGTTTATGTAACCAGTTTGCATAAACTGAGCGAAACGGGTCAAACCTTATCATTTTTACCTCAAAATCCAGAATTTGTTTAGTTTACCTATATTATACAAGTCCCCAAACTTGTCGGGTCTAAATCACATTCTATTTCGGTCTTCGCTAAATCATGCGTTTTAAACCGTAAACCTTTCCTAAAAGCTAACCGGTCTAAGTTACGACTTAAATAAGACCCGTTAGGAATCTAATAGGTTAATAAAACTTTCATTCCAGATTAAGAGCCCCAGTAGAAGTTCTTGTGCTTGCTGATTAGGATATACGGCTGGGTATAAATTGCATTTTAAGCTCAGGTAAATACTCTTAACTTATTTTCCCTATACGGGCTTGGGATACGGTATTATAATAATACCGCTTGGTCGGGTATTGAATGTTTGATCATATTGTGATTAAATTATTGAGGTAACCCATTTTAATCTGTATTGTTTGAAATAAAAGCCTTTAGGGGTTAATGACCATGTCCCGGATATCCTTGGCATCATTATAATAAAATGACCACGTCTTAAGCACAAGGTGTAGGCGTACACCTGACAGTTGCTTAAGAGAAACGGTATCTCACTCTCTTGTGGGCCTATACTTGTGGCGTGTCTGTTAATCTTGACTCGGTTTCTACATCGGGCCCTGAATGTATAACGAACATGTAAATCTGCATACAAGATTATTTTTATATAATTGTCCCAAGTTATAAAAGATATTTTGTGCCTTGTGCATTCAATCCATTTTTCTTAAACTCTTTTCAAATGAGTCAGTTAATTGTATTTACCAGTGTAAACTGACGTATTTTCCAAAAAGATTAAGTGACAGGTACTGTACGAAATTGGTTGGGAGCTCAGGGCGTTAATACGGAATCTCGCAAGTTCTAGATGCCTAAAGTCTGTTGAACAGTTTTCTTTTATTTGATCCGCCTGTGGATCCATCTTACATTCCGTTGTAATATTTGATATTACTTTTGAATCGGATTGTAATATACTTATCTTTTGCTTCCGCTGTGCATTGAAATTGTGTTGTTTGACTATGATGATATCAACTACGTCACGATACTCCCCACTGGGCCCACCGGTAATACGTGGAAATATCGGTGTGTGACAGGTTGGTATCAGAGCCAACATTGAGTGAATTAAACACTAGCCTTTTGTTTTTAATCTCAATGACATAGTAGCACATTCCTTAGACCTTCTGAGTCTAGACTTATGATGTGCACGAAAGTGGTTTAACAAAAACAACTAAATTAAACCCTAAACTAGACTCTCTAAGCTTTAAATTTATAAAACTAAGACTCTCTAAACCCTAAAACACACAACCGGCAAGTGTACCGATCGAATGTAATATAGCCTAAGGAAGTCCGAGTATCGAACCCAAGAGACTCTACTGATTACGCTAATGACTCTATCTAGACTCAAACTGACACGACTTAACTAAATGTTTATTGATTGGGGGGTTTTCTAAGAATTCTAAGAATGCAAATAACGAAACTAGATTAGCTAAAAGACTAACACGAACTTGGACGAAGACTCTAACCAGTGGGGAATGAAGACTACCTAGGTTAAACGCAAGCTAAACTCGGAATGGATCTCTATTCGATAATTTTGTGGTGTGGAACCGGGATCTTAAGATACTAAACCTATTAAGACACCACTAAGCCCCTCAAACACTCTCAAGGCGATTCTTGTGGCACTACCTAGGCTGTTATGTTCACCGGCTTTCTAGATTTCTTTTCCGTCCTCTAGTTTCTTGAAAGTGCTTATGTAAGACGCTCTACTTTGCCGCGCGAACGTCTAAAGCGACAATGGGTTCTAATCTTGGTTTAATAGGCTATGGAATGTTAAGGACTTATAACCAAACCTAGACCTATCAATAACCTCGAGCCTTTCCGCGACGAGTTTAGCAGCACATTTAATTTTATAATATTACCGAATATTACTTCTAAGGTTACTTAAGCTATTTTCACCCTAAAGGATTAATGATTTATTATGTGATAAAGACCGTCACCTAAAACAAGAAACCCTAATACAACACTATTATGTGATAAAGACCGTCACCAAGAGTTATATGAAGCAATAAACAATAATAAAACAATTGTCAAACACGCATATGCACCAAGGTAGATTCCCAAAGCTTTTACAATACAAGAATAACCACAACCACGCTAAAAATCAAATAAAGATCCAAACTTTATTAAGCTATTGTCATTAACCTAGGTAGTTTATGAAGTTTAGCCAAGAAACATGTCTAAAAACATAGCATAAAACATTGTCAAAACAGAATTCATCATCAAACAAAGTAAAACGAACGAGAACGAGAGAACAAAGATGATTAAACCCGTAATCTCTACTCCCGAACGCTCCAAAGTGTCACCCGATGATTCCCAGCAGTTCCAAGCCTTCAAACCCTCTAATCAGCCTCCAATGATCGCCCAAGATGTCCAAAATTCGTAATTGTGGTGTTATCCTCGGTTGATTATGATAATGATCATTTATAACCTCAAAACCCTAAATTCCTTGATGATTACGATCTGTTGCCGACATTCAGTCCTCTCGCGGCCCGCCTGGATGTTTCAGTAAGTTAACGCGGGCCGCCCGCCAACTATTATCCGGAATTCCTAATTCAAGTTCATGCGGCCCGCTTTAGAATGTCTTAATGGTCATCGCGGCCCGCCTGGGCTCTCCAGATCTGCTTTTTCAACAAATTTCCGCTCACGAGCTTCCGATTCTTGACCCGACACTTTCCCTTGTCACATTTTACTCGTTTATTGCACGTTTCAGCTCCAAACACCTGGAAACACAAATAAATCAAAAGCAAATACAATCTAAACTAAAACGACACTAAATCTAACTAAAACCGAACAAACCTAGACGCGAATAAAGATGTATTTTGCAATACATCAAATATCCCCACACTTACTCTTTTTTTCGTCCTCGAAAAAGAATTATGCAAACGGAATCATAGTTGGAATATTCGAACGGGCCAAAAGTATAAGTTATTTTATTAAAATCGAAACTCGTGTTAGCCGCGATTGCAAGTATTTTGATCCACTTAAACCCAACCCGGTTCCAAGCCCTTATCATGCAATTTAGTTCAAGTTCGGTCAATCTACCTAGGGTCTCACACTAAGAATTGCAAGTCCACCTAATCCCCCCTCAAGCTTATAGGACAAAAGGAACAACCACTGGGTTATTTCCTAACCGCCTTATACCAAGATCCAGAGAGTTTAAAATCAAATCTATTTTTTTTTCATACGAGCTTAGACTTTGCTTTTTGCTCTTTTTTTTTTCTTTATTCACTTTCGTGAGTCTAGACGATGCTTTCCCTAACCAAGAGGTATTCCGGCTGTAGAGTCGCGATCCCCAACCACAGATTACTTAGGTTTCGGTACTTTTATTCGGCAAGGCGATTTCACACATCCCAGAGGCATTCCGGCTGTAGAGTCGCTATCCCCAACTCGGATTACATAGACCTGTGCTACTTTCATTTAGTTTCTAGCTCACTTATTTTTTTTTTCTTTTTCTTTTTCAACGAGATAATGACAAAAAAACTCTAACGATCTTAGCTTATAACGGCATCCCTTATACTATTTTTGGCGGTTTCAGTTTCCCCACTATCCCTAGATGAGGACCCACTAGTAGACCGACAATTAGGTATATTTAATTCAAAGGAACCCAGAACCGAATCGAGCCTACCCGCGCATCCCAAACTAGACACAAGCACGATTATATTAATTCTCATATTATCATTATTTGAACCCGAACAAAAACCCGACTTTTCTATCATTTTCCGTTTTTATTTTTGCAAACTTCTAATTTCAAAAGACATTTTCTGATTTTTTAATTTTTTTGTATTTTTCAATTTTTTATGACTCAAGACTCTACTAACTAGACACTAAACAATAGTTTCCCATCCCCACACTTAAACTCTACATTGCCCTCAATGTAGGATGGAAACCGACTCAAAAGACTTAAAAATAAATAAGAAATAAAAAAAAACCAAGGGCAAATTGGAAAGGACTTAGCTGGTTTTATAATCGCATAAGCTCCAAAACTCTCGTCCAATCCAGCTCGATCGTATAGCATTTCATTCGCGATCGGCTTGACTCCAACTAGTATGCTTGATAAATGCCCGAAATTTGAATAAACAGCTCCAAACTCACCCGAATGGAGATTGAGTACGGGTGGTACATATTCGAACCTGCATCAACAAAAACAAGCAAAATACCAAAGCAATACTGACTCGAAACACAAAATGACTCAAAAACTACTAACTTAGACGCATGGTACAAAATAAAAGACTCAAAATTACACCACCGAATTTCCATCTTACCCTCTCCCAGCGCCTTGCTCGCCCTCGAACAACCCTAGTGCCAAACCAAAGTATGGATGCAACGGATAACGGGATGAAAATTTAGTGAAAAATCACATTTTAATTCCTTAAAAATATACAACCCGCTTCCCCACACTTAAGATGGAAATAAACCCGGTAACAACGACTCAAATACAACAACAACAAACGCAGGAAAACATACCCGAACGTCGCCTCGAATCAACCGAATGATGATGGTGAAATATGGATGAAGGTTGATATGGAACTTGGATCAAATGGCTGAATCTATTGGGCCTGAACAGCCCATTGTCGATCTGTAGTGGGCTCGCGGCCCGCATCATGTGTGATGATAAGTTAAAGCGGGCCGCTTTAACTTAAACAACTTCCGGCTCTTTTAGTCTCCGCGCGGCCCGCATAAGGTATGATGTTAAGTTAATGCGGGCCGCCTGAACAGCAGATATCAGCAAAACGACTCACAGCAACAGCAGAATGTGCAGAAAATGATTTCTAAAATTCCTTAAATGCCCCTGCATACGTTTTTGTCATTTTCAACTTCCAACAAACCTGGCAATTTACTCGAACGTCGATCTCGGCCACGTGAAGGTGATGCACCCTGCAAAACATACTCGACGACACATAATAGACGCAAAAATATGCGAAAATAACGCAAAAGACGCTAAAACACACAAAAAACTAAGCTAAAGACATGACGCGAACAAAGACTCAATATACAAACTCTACAAGTGGGTCACAACTATTCACGCATTCACGGCGGATCATACAAGCGCAGTTCACCTTCTAACATCGCCCGCACCTTACGGGCTGTAGCACTATCATTCCTAACATCACCCGCATCTCTCCAAACTCTCTCATACTCTCTCGACTCGTCATCGGGCGGTTTGAATCTAGATGTTTCATATCGAAACCTATCCCCAAACTGAGCCTTGCTCATTATCTCTATCTTAGCTTCTAAACTCGTCACTCTCTCCTCTAACTCTTCGACTCTCCTATCAGGTGGATCCCCACACTTAGGTTTTAACATCTCCTCTAAAGTCGGCTCACTCAACATCTCTTCCTCGTCTCTCTCACCCTTCTCACTCTCCTCTACCGATGCAATCGCCTCAACTCTCGCACTCGCCCCTCTCGCATTATTCACCTCAAACACTACCGACTCGTCACCCACTCTAAGTGTAATTGTGCCTAAGAAGACATCTATCAACGCTTTAGCCGTGTTCAAGAACGGGC
The DNA here is from genome assembly GCA_030545235.1 of Helianthus tuberosus. Classification (NCBI taxonomy): domain Eukaryota; kingdom Viridiplantae; phylum Streptophyta; class Magnoliopsida; order Asterales; family Asteraceae; genus Helianthus; species Helianthus tuberosus. Next base: position 1,261 of record JARYGA010020789.1, on the reverse strand, counting down.
GCCCTAAAATCAGCAGAACTCTTTCATCGGCCTCCATATCTAACACTACAAAATCAGCCGGAAAAACAAACCTATCAACTTTTACCAACAAATTCTCTACTATCCCCCTAGGATACTTAACCGACTTATCTGCTAACGAGAGGGTCATACGTGTTGACTTCAAATCACCAAGGCCTAGTTTTTCGTAAAATGAATATGGCATCAAATTAATACTAGCACCGAGGTCAGCTAACGCGTGATTTTTAACATCACCACCAAACAAGCAAGAAAATCGTGAAAATGCCAGGATCGGTAAGTTTCTCAGGAAGCTTATTTAGGATCACAGCAGAACACTCTCCACTCAATGAATTACTCGAACACTCTCCTACCCTATCCTTACGCTTGAGAAAATCCTTAAGGAACTTGACGTATTTGGGCATGGATCTCAAGGCTTCTATAAACGGAAGATTCACCTTCAGCTGGGTGAACATCTCAAGAAATTTCTCGTATTCGCTAGCATATAGCTGCTGCCTAGCACGAGCGGGAAACGGAAGACGCGAAATATCAATCACTCGTGGTGGTGCCTAACCTTCTTCGGCTGCTTCTCCTCTTTCTTCTCCACTGGCAACTCCTCGGCGTCTGCGGTACTTGCTGGGTCTAGCCTAATGTGCACCTTGCCTGGAGCCTCCATCTCAATCACCTCATCTACCTCATCATCACTCCCTATCTCAACATTCTCTCTCACGACCTCTCCTAGACTCAACCCACTGCGAGTAGTAATTGCTTTAACAGAATGGTGGACTGGGTGAGTAGTACCTGAATACTGACCAGAAGGGGACTCTTTCAACTGCCTAGCTATATCCCCTACTGTTCTCTGAAGATCTAGAAGAGTGGACTCTTGATTTTTAAGCTGAAGTTCATGATTTTTGTTGATCTGCTCTTGAGTCCTAGTGAAATCATTGAGGGATTTCTGCGTCGCCTGATTTTGTGTCATCATCTGAGCTAACATCTCCTCTATCCTACTCATACTACCCTCTGGAGCCTTACCACTACCCTGACTCTCCTGATTCAACCCTCCACTCGCAAACTGACCTCCTGACCCACTATACTGACCACTCTGACCCGAACCACTACTCGTGTAAAGACCCGGCCCCCTATTTTGATACTGACTAGATGGAAAACCAGGGGGACTGCCAGAAGGGCGAAAACTACTACCACTACCCTGCCAGTTGGAGTTAAAATTATTATTATTACCAAATAGACCCCTAGACTGACCGGCTAT
>JARYGA010020788.1:0-67186 GCA_030545235.1 Helianthus tuberosus | reverse complement strand
TTCAATCCTTCATTGAATATCAAGATATGCGCATGTGGATATGTATTGAAGATGGGTACACAAACCCTACTCACGACTTTGAGGGCAGACCACGTAGAACAGCATATGTGAACATGGAAGAGAATGATAAAAAGATGTATGAGGCTGAAAAGAGAGCATTGGCTGCTATTAAAATGTCGTTACCTGATAGCATCAAGCATACATTCACAAAGTACACAAATTCAAAAGATATGTGGGATGCATTAGTAAAACGATATGCAGGAAATGCAGATGTTAAGAAAAACAAGATTGATCTACTGAAGAAGCAGTTTGCTATTTTCAAGCACATGAAGCATGAGTCACTTGAGGACATCATCACTCGTTACTATCATCTGATGTCAAAAATGGAAAACTATAAGATTGAGTGCTATACTGACGTTGAAAAGAATGACAAGCTGCTCGATGCCTTACCTACCAAGTGGGATATCTACACTCTCATGATCAAGGGAGAAGCAGATTATGAGACAAAAGAGCTTGAAGAAGTAGTTGGCAAGCTGAGAGCTTATGAGCTCAGTATGAAGAAGAAAGACACTGGGTATGATCAGGTTCAAGATCCAGCGATTTACAATGGGCTTACATCTTCTTCATCTCACAACGCTTCTAGCGACTCTGCTACTGCTTTTCTTTCGTGTGAGAATGAGCAGGTCACAGTGAATGAGGATGGTGATGTGTGTTTTGTAGCTGCTTCAGGAGGATCAACAGGAGCCAAGAAAACATTAACTTCTAAGCAGAGTAGTGGTGTTAAGTCAATGCCAATGAGTGTGAAGTATGCTGAAGAGCATCTTGCTCTACTTGCTTCATTTGTTGCTTCATATGAAAACTACATTCAGGGGAAGATATCTGATCCTGCTACTTTAGATGAAGATTACGATCAGATTGACCCTGATAATCTTGAAGATATGGATTTGCAATGGCAAATGGCCATGATCACTAGAAGAGTGAAGAGATTTATGAACCGAACAGGAAGGAAGTTTATAGGAAAGAGTGTTGGTTTTGATAAGACCAAAGTGAGATGCTTCAACTGTCAAAGTTATGGGCATTTCGCTAGGGAGTGTCAAAAACAAAAGCAAGAGACTTCGAGTCAGAGTTCAAACAATAGGAATGCATCAAACAACTCTAACTCGAGAGCGCTGATCTCTACAACTAGAGAAGGTTCATATGACTGGAGTGTTCACTTGGAAAAAGATGACAATGTCACACAGGCATTCATGGTAGAGATAACTCCAGTTGATGATGGTGAAGCTACTGTGGGAGATGCTGAAGCAAAAGTGGATGCTGAGTCTGAGGTCAAGATAGAGAGTAAAGCTGAAGACGAGAAGGGTGATCAGACAAAAGATGCTGAAGAGGAAAAGCAAAAGTCTGACCATGAAAAGGAAGCTGAAGAAAAGGAAGCAAAATATAAAAGAATGGAAGCTCAGCTTGCGGCTCTAATGGCCAACCTTGATAAACAAACAGGAGAGGTAAAGACTAATTCTGTGTGTTTAAAATGTCGTGAACTACAGGGTGAGGTTGACAGGTTGTCAACACAAAACCAAAGTCTGGTGAGCGAGATGTCTAACATAAAAGAAGCAAACTTTTTTGCTAAAAGAAATGAATCCTCATACTTGAAGAAGATAAAAGGTTATGAAAGTAAAATTGACTCATTAACCTGCAAACTAAACGAAAAACTTCAAGTAATAGACTTAGCTCATGAAATGATGGCTGAGAAAACAAAAGAGATTTCTGAAAAATGCAAAGAGTTGTCAGATGCACAACTCAAAATTGTTGAACTTGAAAAGAAATTAGGTCAATTCAGGGACTCTACTTTTGTTATGAAACATATGATGGGTGGCTTGAAGAAAAGTAATGACAAAACCAGTGTGGGATTTCATGGTTTCAATGAAGTTCCACCTCCTGTTAGTCATGACTATTCTTTCTTGCCTGATGAAGATGAGCTCATGAACTTTGGGTCAACATCACCAAGTAGTTCCACTTCACGTCAAGGAAATGTTTTTGAGAGTGCTGATGCTAAGAAGGATAATAACAGCAAACCTGTTTTGAAAAAGAACACACCACATCCTAAGAATAAAAATCCAACTTTTGTTAAAAGTGTTAATTTTGTTCAAGGAAGTGACATGAAAGATGAAACAACTGTTATTGAAAATGAGTCTAATGTAGAGTTTGCTAAAAATAAGAACAAAGAAAATTCTGAAACTAAGCAAACTGAACCAAATCCTTCTAAGGCATCATCATCAAATCCCGAATCTAGTTCAAAGGCTTCTGAGAAGAAGTCTTCGAAAAAGAGATCGTGCTTCAAATGTCACACAAAGGGACATGTAGCTAGCTGCTGTCCTAACAAAAAGAGTGAAGCACAAGTTAGTGAGAGAAAGAGAGAGAAATCACCAGAGAATAGTGGTGATAAGCAGGAGAAGGAGTCCAACTCTCCAAAGAAATCTGCTCCTAAGCAACCAGAAAATGTTGCTGTTGGTGTAGATAAGGCTGAAAAAGGAACTCCACAAGTTCCTCGTTTTCAAAGAAATCAACCAAGATTTCAGCCTAGATCTCCACCAGGCAGATATGAGAGACCTAGAAGCAGTTCACCAAGAATGAACAATCATAATTCTAATAATTTCAAAAGTCAAGGTCAATATCAAAATCGATACCAAAATAATGGTGGTCGAACTTTTTATAACAATGGCTTTAGAAATTACAACAATAATGCTTCTTGGAATCAAAATTCAAGATACTCAAATCAAAATTTCCAAAGGTCAAATAGTCCAAATACATTTAGGAACCCTCAGGACCATAGACCTAGTGGAAATACAAATCAAATTCCATCAACAGGTCTGAGATCTAACACTCCAGTTAGGAGTAATGGATATTGGATGGATGTTCCAGTAGTTGGTGAATTTGGACGACCCAAGACCATTAAGGCTTGGGTCCCCCAATCTAACTAATTTCTTGGTTGGTGTGTGCAGGAGCTGCTAAGGAGGATTATCAACTTATGGTATGTTGATAGTGGCTGCTCCAGGCACATGACAGGGGATGCGAGATTGTTAACTGAATTTGAAGATTACGATGGTAGAAAGGTGAATTTTACGGGTGCTAAAGGTGGTAGAATTACAGGACGAGGAAAAGTGACCAATGGGAAGATCACACTGGACAAAGTGAACTATGTGGAGCAGCTTAAACACAATCTGATGAGCGTGTCACAAGTCTGCGACAAGGGTCACTCGGTCCATTTTACCAAGAATGAAGCATTAGTGTTGAAACCAGGTTTGAAGATTCCGGACGATTGGATAGTGATGAGAGCGCCAAGGAGAAATGACACTTATGTCATGGACATGGGTGCTAAGGATCCAACTGCTGTGGTGGCGTGTTTACTATCAAAAGCATCTGAAGCTGAATCGATGTTGTGGCACAGACGCATGGCCCATATTCACTATCGAAAAATGAATTACCTTGTTAAAAATGAGCTAGTGAAAGGGGTTCCAATGCAGAGGTTTCAAGTGGAAGATAAATGTCTTCCATGTCAAAAGGGAAAACAACACAAGAAACCTCATAAGTCTAAAACTGTAAATTCCATAGATGCCCCTTATGAATTACTTCACATGGATTTATTCGATCCAGTGAACGTGAGGAGCATAGGTGGAAAGTACTATTGTTTAGTTGTCACTGATGATTACTCACGTTATTCATGGGTTTTCTTTTTAGGTACAAAAGATGAAACAGCAGAGATGTTGATAGATCTTTTTACAAAATTGGAAAATGTCCATGATGCAAAGATCAAGAGGATAAGGAGTGATAATGGCACGGAGTTCAAGAATCGAATTCTGGATCTCTACTGTCTTAGAAAGGGAATTGAACATCAATATTCTGCTCCTTATACACCTCAACAAAATGGAGTCGCTGAGAGGAAAAACAGGACGTTGATTGAAGCCGCTAGGACGATGCTTTCAGATTCAAAGCTACCAGTTCTTTTCTGGGGAGAAGCTGTGAATACAGCTTGCTACGTCCTAAACAAAGTTTTGACTGTTAAACGTTTTAATAAAACTTGTCATGAATTGATGTTTAACAAGAAACCAAACTTAGAAGGCTTTGAACCATTTGGATTACCCTGCACCATTGTGCGAAATAAAGATAAACAAAAATTCGGTGAGGTGGCCGACGAAGGATATTTTCTAGGTTACGTACCTGGCGCACCGAATAAAAGGGTTTTTAATCTAAAAACGGGTAAAATTGAGGTTGTGTTTAATGTTGAAATTACTTCTTACAAACCTCAACAATCAACGAGTGGACCTGCTATATTATATGATTATGAAAGCACTTTTAAATCATTTAATATTCCTGAGTTTTCTGATGCAGATGAATCTCAGCTGATTCAAACAGTGATAAGTGGAGACGATGAAGGCGAGTTCATGCCTAGATCGAATGTTGATATGACAGATGCTCCGGAAACTTCCCAAGGTGCTGCTGATCCTGATTCAAGTGATAGTGACTCTGAACCCATTGAGGGGGAGGATTTCATTAATCCATTTGCAAATCAGAACATTCAGGGGGAGGTTGGATCAAACCTGGGTGACAATCTTGAAGTTGATACCGTTGCTACTACACGAGCAAATAGAGATCATCCAGTTGACATGATACTTGGAGATCCTACTGCAGGTGTTCAGACGAGAAGAAGCATAGCAGCGAATTCTGGTTTATTTGTGTCGATTGAGAAGACTGGGATAGTGAACGAATGCTTGTATAGTTGCTTTATTTCCCAAGAGGAGCCGAAGAACATTCATATGGCTCTTAAAGACAATTCATGGGTTGAGGCTATGCAAGAGGAATTGGCCCAGTTTGCAAAGTTGAAGGTTTGGGAGTTAGTTGACCTTCCTAAAGGTGAAAAGGAAATTGGCACTAAGTGGGTATTTAAGTGCAAGAAGGATGACAGAGGAATTGTGACGCGAAACAAGGCTCGATTGGTTGTCAAAGGTTTCAATCAGCAGGAAGGAATAGATTACAATGAAGTGTTTGCACCAGTGGCAAGGTTGGAGGCAATTCATTTGTTACTGGCTTTCGCTTCATTCAAGGGCTTTAAAGTTTTCCAGCTAGACGTGAAGAGTGCATTTCTTTACGGAAAAGTCCAAGAAGTGGTGTATGTCTCACAACCAGATGGGTTCGTTGATCCTGATTATCCAGATCGTGTGTACAAACTTGATAAGGCTTTGTATGGATTACATCAAGCTCCCAGGGCATGGTACGAGACACTGTCTACACATCTGATCAAGAATGGTTTTGAAAGAGGTCAGATTGACAGTACACTTTTCATCAAGAGGAAGAAGGAAGATTTTCTGTTAGTACAGGTGTACGTGGATGACATCATCTTTGGGTCATCAGATGAAAACATGTGTAAAGAGTTCGAGCAGGTGATGAAGAGTAAGTTCGAAATGAGCGCTATGGGTGAGCTGTCTTACTTTCTGGGATTACAAGTTGAACAGAAGGAGGATGGGATGTTTATTCATCATATGTGTATGACATTTTGAATCGGTTCAAAATGAATGATTGCTCTACTTTCAACACACCCATTTACGAAAATCACAATCTTGGCCCAGATCATGAAAGTACTGAAGACGTTGATCCTACTCAATACAGGGCAATGATTGGTTCTCTAATGTACTTGACTGCTTCAAGACCTGACATCATGTTTGCCGTGTGCTTGTGTGCCAGATATCAGGCTAATCCAAAAGAGTCACACATGAAAGCAGTGAAGCGGATTCTTCGTTACTTGAAGGGGAAACCTAAACTTGGGTTATGGTATCCAGCTGATAGTGATATGAATTTTGTTGCTTACACTGACTCAGACTTTGGGGGATGCAAGTCAAACAGAAAGTCTACAACAGGTGGTTGTCAGTTCTTAGGAGGCAGGATCGTGTCTTGGCAATGCAAGAAGCAATCTTGTGTGTCTACCTCTACGTGTGAAGCTGAATATATTGCTGCGGGTAGCTGCTGCTCTCAGGTTCTCTGGATACAACAACAAATGCGCTATTATGGTTTGGATTTCACTCGTACTCCTATTATGATAGACAATAATGCCACAATTTCTATAACAAATAATCCCGTGAAACACAGTCGCACAAAACATATTGACATACGTCATCATTTTATACGGGATTGTGCTGAAAAGAGACTAATTGAATTACATCGAGTTGACACAGAAGATAACCTGGCAGATCTTTATACTAAAGCTTTTGACAGGGCTCGCTTTGAACATTTAGTCGAACTCAACGGGATGAGGAATCCTGAATAACTGGTTTTTCATAAGAATTTTGTAAATAGTTTACTGCTTTTCTTAAAAAATTCAAAAATACAAAAACATTGAAAAATAAAAAACATCAAAAAATAGAAAATCAAAAATGAGTTATCACTGTGTGAAAAAGGAGAAATGATAGTACATCAGCAAGTTAGACTGTCACACTGAAAATGAATTAAATTGCTTAAGTGTGATAGCAGCTTCATCATATGATGTACCAGTAGGCAAAAAGCATGAAATAATCAACTTACCAATGTGATATAAACCTAAATGAACTGTGTATGAGTGGGGAACACATCAGTGGTGTATGGTTTAATGACCTTAAATCTTGCGTTGAAAGATTGCCAAAATCTGAAGTTTTGGGTCTTTATACTGTTATTTCATCTGGGGATATCAGGGTTGTCTTTCTGCTGCATCCAGATACATGCTGACCTAGGCACAACCAGGATATCTTAAAAGAGCTAAAAATGCCAAAACCTTGAAAATGAAGAAGCTCTCAAAGAGAGTAATTCAAAAAGTGCAAAAAGCACAAATCGTACCAAAAAATGGTATTTGTCTTAGCCCTCGTTAGATATTTTGGTCTCTTTGCTGTACGGAAGTACTGACCTGTTCACCAATTATCTAAACGTTGAAAAATAAAACGGATGAATTCAGTGTATTCACCTACTATGATGAATCTTTGTGCATACCTTGATCGCGGGGGTATATCCTGAAGTGGGACACACTAGTATTTCAGTATAATAAAATTACCTTAACGTATCATACGGTAATGGTACTTGAAATGTTCATGCATTTTGTTTAAGTGGACAAACATACTGGTAATCGTCTTGGACTGCTTTTCACGAAAAATTAAATAAAGAATTATCTAATTGTGTGAAAACAGTTTAATTTTGTTGATATGATCTTCTTACTGGTGATTCTCACAAAAATAGAGTGTTTATTGTTTTGTATTTACTTGCTTTCAGAAAACATAAAAATCCAAAAATAGTGTCTTTTTCTGTTTAAAATTCTTAATGTACGGAAAACTGTTATTCTTGGAGGAATTGTTACTGATAGGGGGAGACGGTATTAGAAAGTGAGTTCAAAATTTTAAATCATGCGGGTTCTAGGGTGTATGATTAAAAAGTTTTGTGTGTTGGTGATAAATTGAAAATGCTTAATCTGTGATATAATCTCTTGAATAATAATAATTTATTTAACTTTGTTGAAAAATTCTTATGGTTTCTCGAGATGTTTGTTTTATAGTATACAGATTGAAGCAGTATGTTGCTGAGAAGATAGTTGCTGTGAAGATGAGAGTTTGATTGGATGCATGGTAGAACCTCCTTTCTACATTGCAGACAAAGTTGAAGAGATTGAAGATTGCTATACAAATGTTGAACTGGAGTTTACTCAAACGCTAAAGTTTTTGAAGATTTGGTGATTGGATACATCAGCTTAGGGGGAGTCTGTTGCTGACAGAAGCTGTTAAAGCTGAAGCTATCCAAAGACCAAAGACAGTGCAAGACTACATGAAGATTGTAAGATGACTGAAGACAAAGTTATTTTATGAAGCTATTGTCAAGGGGGAGTTTGTTGGTGCATGTTTGTGACAACAGCTTAGATTTGGTCTTTGGATATCTTGTAATTAGTTAAACGATAAACAGTTAGCGGGTTTAGCTTTGTAATAGTTAGTTGTAATGTTTGGGCTAACCAAACCCATACTTATGGGGATGGGGGCGAATTGGGCTTGTCCAAATTCGCAGTCCATGTTGGAAACCTTGGCCCAAGTAGCAACCTTGTGTTATATAAACAAGGTTAGGCTTTAGGGTTTAGGTTAATCAGCCAAAACAGTGTTTGAGAGATAGAAATTTCGTGAGAGCTTGTGCTTGGACGAAATTGTGTGTGGTTAGGGATCTTGATTGATTGTAATCACTTTGATAGATAATCAATAAAGATCCGGTTTGGCGGGTTTAGCTTTGTAATAGTTAGTTATAATGTTTGGGCTAACCAAACCCATACTTATGGGGATGGGAGCGAATTGGGCTTGTCCAAATTCGCAGTCCATGTTGGAAACCTTAGCCCAAGTAGCAAACCTTGTGTTATATAAACAAGGTTAGGCTTTAGGGTTTAGGTTAATCAGCCAAAACAGTTCGTGTGAGGAATTTCGTGAGAGTGTTTAGACTTGGACGAAATTTAGGTTGTTAGGGATCTTGATTGATTGTAATTCAGTTGATTGATAATCAATAAAGATCCAGTTTGAAAGTGAATTGTTGTTTCTGTTTTCTACTCGTTTCTGTGATATTCTGATCAAGAGGATTCCGCACTCTTGATTGGAAAGACAATTCTGTGAAAGATCCATACGAATAGGGGACCTACAGTGGAGCTTCTCGACACATGACGGGGAAGAAGACCTTACTGTATGATGTTAGAGGGTTTAATGGAGGATATGTAGGATTTGCAGACTATCAAGGTGGTTGAATAGTTGGTGAAGGAACTTTATCAAATGGAATTGTCACGTTTGAAAGAGTTAACTACATAGCCGAGCTTAAAAACAATCTTCTGAGCATCTCTCAGATATGTGATCGTATGTATACAACGCACTTTACAGATAAGGAATGTTTGATCTTGAAACCAGGATTTGTTGTTCCCGAAGAGTGGGTTATCATGAGAGCACCCAGAGTGAATGATCTGTACGTGTTGGACATGAGTGTAGCAACTACTACCACGGGTCAGGCTCACTGTTTTATGTCAAGAGCAACGGAAAAAGAATCACAATTGTGGCATCGAAAGATGGGTCACATTCACCAGAGGAAAATGAATCATCTGGTACATAATGACTTAGTTATTGGTGTTCATGTGAAAGGTTTTCATCTTGAGGGGGAGTGCATTAGCTGCATCAAAGCAAGCAAAAGAAGAAATCACATCCTCAAAAGAAAGTTAACTCAGTTTCGAGACCGTTAGAGAGACTCCATATGGATCTGTTTGGTCCAGTAAACGTCAAAAGTATATCTGGAGATCTTTACTGTCTAGTAGTTACAGATGATTATTCAAGATTTTCATGGGTATCATTTCTGAAGACAAAATATGAGACATTTGAAAGTTTGATGACATTGTTCAGAAAAATTGAAAACTTGTACCAAACTCGAATCAGAAGAATCAGGAGTGACAACGGTACAGAGTTCAAGAATAACAAGATGGAAAAATATTGTGATGAGAGAGGTATATTGCAAGAATTTAGTGCTCCTTACACTCCGCAACAAAATGGAGTAGCTGAAAGAAAGAACAGGACACTAATTGAAACGGCTAGGAATATGCTTGCTGATTCGAAATTACCAGTAAATTTCTGGGCAGAAGCAGTTTCAGCTGCTTGCTATACACTCAACCGGGTTCTTACAGTGAATAAATTCAACAAGACATGTTTCGAGCTGATCAACAACCGCAAACCTAACCTGAAGTATCTGGAACCGTTTGGGTCTCCCTGTACAGTTCTAGAACCTTTTGGCAAATTTGGTGCAAAGAGCATTGAAGGAATTTTCATGGGTTATGCAAGTCCATTGAAACGAGTCTTTGTTCCAAGCTTGAAGCGGATTATCGAAGCACATAATGTTGAGTGTCAAGGTTATACCATGCCACTTCAGAATCCCGGCGACTCATGGCGTTTTAATTATGATACTTTGTGGGATTCGTTTGACATAGAAGAAGAAACAGATTTCTTTGACGAGTTAGATATTCTGAGGGAATATGAAGAATCACAAGAAAGATTCCCAGCTGAGTCATCTAAATGTCAATATCGAGCTTCCAATGACGATGAAGCTGGTCCAAGTAATGCTGGAGAACATGATGAGATTCAGCAAACTCTTGACGATCAGACGGCAGTCAATGATAATCAAGAATCTGATGATAGACCTATATTCGATCGGGGTGATTCAGATTCTGAGGGGGAGCAGATCCAGATTTCAAGTCAAACAATTCCAGTCAGTGAACAAGGTGCAAATTAGAATGTCACAAATTTGGAAGGCGAGGTAGATGTTCCAGGCGAGGTGATGCCGAGAACTCTTTCGTACCATCCAGAAGAGCTAATTATTGGAGAATTACATTCAGGCGTTCGCACTAGACGTCAAATTGACCAAGGCTTTACTTGTTTTTATTCTACAGTTGCTCCGTTACAAACTGAGTTTTCACGTAGTTGTTTTATTTCACAGATTGAACCGCGAACATATAAGGAAGCTCTAACTGAAGATTCTTGGGTCAACGCGATGCAAGAGGAGCTGAGTCAATTTGAGAAGTTAGGAGTGTGGAAATTGGTAGACTTGCCTGATGGTCACAGGAAGATAAACACCAAGTGGGTGTTCAAGTGCAAGAGAGACGATCGAGGGGTTATTATTCGTAACAAAGCTCGACTCGTAGTCCAGGGCTTTAGTCAGCAGGAGGGTATAGATTTCACTGAAGTGTATGCTCCGGTTGCTAGACTTGAAGCGATCAGAATCTTCCTAGCATTTGCATCTTGGAAAGTTTTAAAGTTTATCAGCTAGATGTTAAATCGGCTTTTCTCTACGGGAAGGTAAAAGAGGAGGTATATGTTGGACAGCCACCGGGCTTCACCGATCCAATCCACAAAGACAAGGTCTATTTACTGGATAAAGCGCTGTATGGTTTACACCAGGCCCCGAGAGCTTGGTACGAGACATTGTCTCAACATTTTCTTGCCAACAGTTTCATCCGTGGAAAAGTGGATGCCACCCTCTTCACCAAAGAAGTCGACGGACATCTTCTGATAGTTCAAATATACGTGGACAACATAATATTTGGGTCAACAAATGAAAATCTATGCAAAGATTTTGAAAGAGTTATGAAGCAGAAATTTGAAATGTCATCGATGGGTGAGATGAAATTCTTCTTGGGACTTCAGGTTGATCAACTACCCGAGGGAATATTCATACATCAAACGAAGTACGTTCATGATATCTTAGAGAAATTTGGGATGTCAGGATCTACTCCAGCTTCCACCCCATTAGCGACGAACCATGGGATAAACCCTGATCTCATCGGAGAGAAGGTAGATGAAACGATGTATCGTTCCATGATCGGATCGCTGATGTACTTGACATCTTCAAGACCCGATATTTTGTATCCAACCTGCCTCGCAGCGAGATTTCAGTCTAACCCGAGAGCTTCGCATATGGTGATTGTGAAACGGATATTACGCTACCTGAAAGGAACTCCATCATTGGGGTTGTGGTATCCAAGAGAAGGCAATTTCACGCTCGAAGGGTATTCTGATTCTGATTTCGGATGCTGCAAAGTTAACGCTAAGTCAACAACAGCAGGGTGCCAGTTTTTCGGACCACGATTGGTCACCTGGCAATGCAAGAAGCAGACCTCTGTAGCTTTATCCACATGTGAAGCCGAGTATGTATCTGCTAGCAGCTGCTGCTCTCAGATCTTGTGGATCCAGCAACAGATGCGCGACTACGGTTTGCAATTTCTTAACACCCCTATTTTTGTTGATAATGAGGCAGCGATAAACATTACAAAAAATCCTGTTCATCATGTTAAAACGAAACACATTGAAATTCGTCATCACTTCATCCGAGACTGTTTCGAGAAGAAGTTGATACGAATTGAGAAAATCCACACTGACGAACAAAAAACTGATTTACATACCAAAGCGTTTGATAAAATGCGTTTTCAATATCTTTTAAAATTGAACGGCATGAAGCTTTTATCGGTGTCGGAGGAGATTCTTGGCGTAGATGAAGGTACCACTGTAGATGATGTTGAGAAGCAATCTGCAATGGTTTGTCGATTTTTTACTTGTTTTGGTATTTAGGGGGAGGTAGTTTATATTTTCAGAAAATACAAAAACAGTAAAAAAATTTCAAAAATCCAAAAACATGAGATATTTTCAAAATTCAAAAACAATAGAAAATTGAAAAAGAGCTTGTGTAAAAAGGGAAAATGATAGTACATCGGCTTGACAGTTACGGTATGCTAAAGATATGTAAAGTTTAAAAGAGTTAAGCAGTCTCGCTGATGATATGCCGATAGGTTTTTACACATTTAGTAGATTTGTTTGGGATATAAACTTAAATCTTTACTTACTTATTTCGTGGGGAACACTACTTGGATATATAGGTAACCCCTGAAATTTCGTTTGAAAGATCCCTCTTTCTGAGATACTAGGTCTTTATACTCAGTGATATCTGGGGTATTATCCCGGGACTTCTGATATTGCGGAAGCAATGGCCTAGTCCCTGTATAATACTTTTCGCTTGCTTGAAATATTAGCACCGCCCTCAGCATAAAAAAATGATGAAACATTGAAAAATGCTAATCATGTGCTGTTGAAGAAAAGATCCTCTAAAGGGGACACACCTAAAGTTGAAGCCATCATCTCTCTGATTTTGCGGAAGCAATAGCCTGAGCTCTCATGGCCCTCGCATTTAACCTCTTACAGATATCATATGTGGTATACTCACCTGTAAGACTGAATATTGGGATTTGGATACGGGAGTATATTCAAGAGGTGGGACACATGAATGAGTTTAAGTCTTTAATTCACCTAAACCGTATCCTGAATAGATTGAAATTTGTGTGAGAATTTAAGTGGATCAGTATATCGACAATCTAAGCGAATTGTTTAATTCTGAGTATGAAATTAAAGATTAACGGTACTTGTGACTTGTCGACAGCTGATATGATTCCCTAACACGCTTACCAAAAATATGTTTGTAAATAGTTTACATTTACTGCATTTCATTTCTGTTTAGCATTCTATTTTAGAAACTTTATTCAAAATCCAAAAAGATTTTACATTTCTGTTTTATTTTCCGACAAACCAAAGTGGAAAGTTAATCTTCAGATTCGCAATTTGAAGCAGATGCAGGAAGTTTCTGAGCTGGGCAGAAGAGTTGTGAGCTTATCTTGTTAAACCTGTTTATTGAAAAGTCAAAACAAGTTCATTAATTTGAATCTTGTAATTTTCAGAAAATTGTTTTGAAAAATGTTGAACAAAAGTTAGTTTTGTTTCGTCTAGATCAACCAAGGTCATTAAATTGGACTTGGTAGATAAATTAAGTTCCTAGGGTCATTAACTTGGACCTAGTTACTTAAGTGGATTTCTAAAAACTTGATAAAAACATTAAATGTAGTAAAAAAGGAGAATATTTTGTAATGTTATATTCTTGAGAAGCAAGAAACAAGATCCCCATGACAAAGTTAGTGTAAAGTTTGAACCAGAATTCGAGCTCCGGCATATTGAAAGGGGGAGTCTATATTCTGGATCAACATTCAAAGGGGAGTTTGAAGACAGAAGTTGAAGGATGCTTACAGTGTTAGACATTCTGGACAGAGTGAGAAGATAGACAAAGACTAAAGACTGAAGATTTGATGCTAAAGACTTCGTCAACATCCAAGGGGGAGTCTGTTGGTGCATAGATGTCTGTTAACTTCGTCTTTATAGAGTCTTGTGTCTAGATAGGATAATCTAGGGTTCAGCAGGTTAGAAAACAGGTTTTGGATGTTAATGGGTGATTCCGCACGAAATAGCAAAATGCTATTTCGCATGAAATGACACTTGGTAATTTCGTACGAAATCAGCATTGCCTATTTCGTACGAAATAGCACGCCTATAAATACCCAACCTGCTGATTCATTTGTAATTTTTCCGATTTCAGAGCCGAGGTGCTGCCAGTTTGTTAAACGATCAGAATTGCTTTGAAATCATTAATAAAAGGATAATTAAGGAGAATCAAGCTGTTTCACGTCTATATCACTGATTCCGCCTTTGATATGGATCATAAACTCTTCTGATTGACTCATTAGGGTCACACGACGATCCAACACAACCTTAGCATCGAAAATGTCCCCAGCCTTGGAAATTTAGCGAACCAAGTCCAAACTTGTTCCTTTAAGTTTTTCACTATGCCTTGAGAGGAATGTCCCCTGTATACATCATCGTTAAATACTTAGGAACTTTTGTGCATCAATCGCAATTGATTTTCCATTCATGTATAATTTAGTATTACAGGGGATAGACCCTAACTATCCTGGAGATAGATCCTCAATATTCTGGGGGTAAACCCTAAGTATACTGGGGAAAATCCCAAATTTTCGTGCGCTACAGGCGGGAGTGTATAAACTCCAAGACTTAGAAAGGTGAAAAGCTTTAAACCTTAGAGAGTATGAAAATACCCTTTCGTGAGAGAGGGTGATCAATCCTCATATACCTTTAGGATCCAGGATATAGCCAACAATAACGAAATTGTCAGCCACTTTTACATGGACTGGTCCCGCTATCTTGAACTATCCCTGGATAACTTGCGCTCCAGGCGGGGTGTTCAAACCCAATTCGAGAGAAAGGTGAATACCTTTAAACCTTTGAAGGGATCAGAATCCCTTAAACGTGAGAGAGGGGGCCAATCCTCTAATCTTTCGATTCATCATGAGTGTGTATCCTGGAGTTATATCCCGAAGCATATTCTGCAAAACAACCTTAAACTAAGGTGGGTGTTAGCTTGGCTAACACCCCTCTGATGCCTAAGTCAGTATTGGGTTCATTAGGAATAAAATAAAATTAAAATTATATTTAAAAAAGATAGAATTCATACCATCCTTAGTTAGAAACTAAATTCTAAACTCACTTGAAATAGGCTTTGAGGTGTATAGCATTCCAGGATCTTGGCAATATATCCCCCTCTATATTCCTAAGCCTGTATGCTCCTTTCCCAGATTCTGATTCAATCTCATATGGTCCTTCCCATTTTGGAGCTAATTTTCCATCAGCAGGATTAGTAGTATTCTGAAAAGCTTTCCTTAATACCCAATCTCCGACTTGAAACCTTCTCGTCCTTAGGTTTTTGTTGTATGCTGTGGATATCCTTTGTTGATATGCTGCCATTCTTAATTTTGCTGCATCCCTTGTCTCATCGACAGTATCCAGCTCTTGGCATAGAGCTTTAGGATTCTTCTCAGGATCCCGGAGGTTGGATCTCGCTGTAGGTATCACCATCTCTGTTGGGATTACTGCTTCTGCTCCAAATACTAAGGAGAATGGGGTTTGCCTAGTTGCACTCTTTACTGTTGTCCTATCAGCCCATAAAACAAAGGGTAATTCTTCTGCCCGTCTTCCTTTTTTAGCTCCTAGCCTTTTCTTCAAATTGTTGACAATTATCTTATTCAAGGATTCTGCTTGTCCATTTGCTTGAGGATGTACCGGTGTGGATGTGATCATTTTGATTCCCCAACTCTTGCAAAAATCGGTTGTCCTCTTACTGATAAACTGAGAGCCATTGTCACAAATTATCTCAGCTGGTATCCCAAACCTGGTCAGGATATTCCTCTTTATGAAAGACACTACTTCTTGATCTCTAACTTGAGCAAACGCCTTAGCTTCAACCCATTTAGAGAAATAATTCGTCATTGCCAGCATAAAAACTTTTCCTCCTGGAGCTTTTGGCAATTTTCCCACTATGTCCATACCCCACTTCATGAATGGCCAAGGGGAAGCAATAGGATATAGTGGTTCAGTAGGTTGATGCAGTATATTGTTGTGCCTTTGACACGCATCACATCTTCGAGCATATTCTGCAACGTCTTTCCTCATCGTCGGCCAATAGTATCTTGTTCTTAACACCTTTGAGAATAACGATCTACCCCAGTATGGTTGCCACAATCCCCTTCGTGTATATCCTGAAGCACTTCCTTAGTTTCGGGATCCTCCAAGCACCTCAGGTATGGTCCTGCAAGAGATTTCTTATATAGAACATTATTTATAATAGTAAATCGAGATACCTTCATCCTAAAAGCCTTAGGATTCTCATCCTATGGGATGTGTCCTTCTCTGATGTATTTCATGATTGGGGCTGTCCAGGACTTAGGATCCTCCTCTGGATACTCATCATCAGGAGCTTGGATACTTGCTACTTCCTTATCCTGAGATTTGAAAAGATCCACTGCAGGATATAGGATATGTAGTATTGGTATCTGAGTTCCCTTTGGTATTCTGACTGATGATCCTAAGTTTGCCAAGGCATCTGCTTCAGCATTATCCTCTCTTGGTACCTGTTCAAGTGTAAAAACATCAAAATATCCTGCTAATTTTTTTGAGAATTTCAAGATACTCGATTAACCTTTCACCTTTGACTGCATAGCATCCATTAAAATGATTAGTAATTAACAAGGAATCAACAAATACTTGCAAACTTTTAATACTCATACTCCTGGCCAACTCTAATCCTGCAATTAAAGCTTCATATTATGCTTCATTATTAGTGGCAGGAAATTCACATCTAATAGCCTGGGGTAATATGTCCCTTGTGGCGATTTTAGTAGTATACCCAATCCTACACCTCTCATATTAGATGCATCATCAGTATATAATGTCCATGATTCTAAGTTTTCTCCTAGTTGTTGTACTTCTATGTCTACTTCATTTTGAATATCACTACTGAAATCAGCCACAAAGTCTGCTAGAGCCTGAGACTTTATAGCATTTCTAGGTTCATATACTAGATCATAGGCACTTAATTTTACTGACCACTTAGCCATTCTACCCGACATCTCAGTTTCCTAAGCACATTTTTAACAGGATAATTAGTTTTAACATGAATCCTATGTGTCTCAAAATAATGTCTAAGTTTAGTTGATGCCATAACTAGGGCCAATATCAACTTTTCTAAATGAGAATATCTAGTTTCAGCATCTAATAAACTTTTACTAACATAATAGACAGGATATTGCTGACCTTCGTGATCCTTTACTAGAACAACACTTACTGCATTCCCTAATACTGCAAGATACAGGGATAATGATTCACCATCCTCGGGCTTCATCAATAGAGGTGCAGTTGAAAGATACTGCTTCAATTCCTGCAAGGCTACTTCATGCTTTTCTCCCCATTCAAATTTCTTATTCTTCTTCAGGATATCGTAGAATTCCTTGCATTTTTCCTAGGATCTCGTTATAAACATGTTTAACGCGGTTACTCGCCCTGTTAATCTTTGTACATCTTTTATGTTGGAAGGTGACTTGATATCCAGGATAGCTTTAATCTGTTCTGGGCTTGCTTCTATTCCCCATTTTAGTCACCATATATCCCAAAAACTTTCCTGCCCCCACTCCAAAATGGCATTTAGCAGGATTTAGTTTCATGTTGTACTGGTCCAGGATATCAAATGCTCCTTCAATATCCCGGAGATGATCCTCAGCCTTCTTGGATTTTACCACCATATCATCGATGTACACCTCCATGGTGTCCCCCAGTTTGTCTTTAAACATCATGTTCACCAATCTTTGATATGTTACACCTGCATTCTTCAGACCAAAAGGCATAGCAGTATATCAATAAATACCTGTTGGTGTCATAAAAGCAGTATCCTCCTGGTCCGAAGGTTCCATTTGTATCTGCTGGAATCCTGAGGATGCATCCATGAAGGTTAACATTTCATGACCGGCAGTGGCATCCACCATTGAGTCTATATGAGGCAGTGGGAATGGGTCTTTAGGACATGCTTTGTTCAAGTCTGTGTAATCTACACAAACTCTCCATTTCCCATTTTTCTTTTGAACCACGACTACATTTGCTAGCCATTTGGGAAATTTGACTTCCCTAATCATCTTGGACTTCAATAATCTTTCCACCTCTTCCTGAATAATTGTGTTTTGTTTAGGAGCAAACTTCCTTCGTTTCTGTTGGATCGGCTTGAAAGACCTGTCAATTCCAAGCTTGTGAGTTATAATATCATTGGAAATACCTGTCATATCCTCATGCTACCATGCGAATGTTGACATCCTGCATTTCAAAAAGTCAGTTAATTGATTTTCAATATCCTGAGGGATATTGGTTCCTACGAGCACCGAGATATCTGGATTATCCTGATCCAGGATAATTTTCTTAACATCCTGCTCTGAAGCCTCCGTGATATCCTGGGCTCGCATCTTTAATTGCTATCCTGCTTTGGGCTTTGTTGAGGATTTCATCGAAGAAGAATAACACTCCTTCGCTTCTTGTTGATCACTTTCCACCTTGACAACCCCCCAAGGGGTAGGGATCTTGATACACTGATGATAGGTTGATGGCACAACTTTCATATCTTGGATCCATGGCCTACCCAATATAATATTGTAGCATGATAAGGAGTCCATGACACAGAAGCGTTGCATTGAGTTGACTCCTTCAACATATACTGGCAGCTTTATTTCTCCCGCAGTATTCTTGGCCTCTCCACTGAACCCGACAAGTACAATGGATTTTGAAGTGATGTCCATCGGGGAAACATTCATCCTTTTTAGCGTTTCTAGCTGAATAATGTTGACGGAGCTGCCATTATCCACCAGTATCCTGCGCACAAAGTGATTAGCAACATATAAAGTTATTACCAAACCATCGTGATGGGGATCCTAGACAGTATCCCTGTTATCACTGTCAAACGTTATCACTTTATCGGTTGTGAGGGTTGTCATCCTGGTCGGCTTGTCTCCTCGTTCTGCCTTAGCCTCCTTTGCATGTCTTTTTGCTACAGAATAAGAGGTTCCATGGATGTCGGATCCTCCTGAAATAAAGTTAATTATTTTGGCATCCGCAGGAGGTGATGCTGCTCGTTCAGGATCCTTCTCAGTATCCTGACCCTTATCCTTCTTTCTTCCAAGAAGATCCTTCAGATATCCTTTGCTTAGCAGATAACTTATTTCCTTCCTCAGGGCTATGCAATCTTCCGTAACATGTCCAAAATCTTCTTGGAAGGCACACCACTTGTATTTATCCTTCCAATCAGCTTTTTGTTGGTTTTTCCTAGGCCACCTCGCTTTGTCTCCCAAACCCTGCATAGGATACATCAGTTCAGGTATATTAACAGAAAAACAATATTCTGACAATTCAGGATACTCCTCAGGATCCTCGTCTTCAACAACATTCACTTTCTTGCTGTCATTCCTGCCATATGGCTTAGAGCGATATGGTTTGTATGAGGATTCTGATTTCCTGTTAGTTGATTCATAAGTTGAGGATAAATTCATCCTCTCTTGCATCTTTTTATCATCCTCCAATCGAATGTATCTCAAGGCCCTGTTTCGAGCTTCATCCAGGTTCCTGCAAGGATTCATTACAAGATCCTGATAAAATTGGGAATCTTTTTGTAACCCCATCTTGAATGCTTGCACAGCTGTCGCAACATCAAGATGTGGGATATCCAGAGATTCCCTGCTAAACTTGTTCACATAATCCCTTAAGGATTCCTGAGGCCCTTGAGTTATCCTGTAGAGATCACTGGTTAGTTTCTTGAAACTTCGACTACAAGAAAATTGACTGTTAAATAAATTGACTAAGTGAGCAAATGATGTAATTGAATGAGGTGGAATGTTTAGGAGCCATTTTAAGGCTGATCCAATTAGAGTAGAGCCAAAACCCTTGCAGAGGCATGCTTCCTTGAGATCCGGAGGGATAGGGTTAACTTCCATCCTTTCCCTATACTGAGCGATATGCTCTTCAGGATCCGTGGTTCCGTCATAGAGCTTCATGTTGGGGGTTTGAAATCTTTTCGGGATTTCAGCATCACAAATAGGATATGCAAACCAGGATATCCTGTGGCTATCCTGGGACACTTCTGGAATTGGCTGGACCACCCCAGGTACACTGGATATCATATCCTTCAACTTTTGAAGCTCCCTAGAGAATGCTGATGTCAAACTTGCATCTTGCAAAGATCCAATACCATTAGTAGCAAGAGTATTAGTATTATTATACACATTACCAGCCTGAGGATTCGGGCCATATCCTGGAGCATATCCTGAACTTCTCGCAGTTGACACCCTAACTGAAGAGGGTATCTCAGGAGTATGACTCTGGGAATGACTAGGCACAATATTTCCCCTGTTGTCCTCAGTATATATTGCCGAACTGAAGTTCAAAGCTCTGGGCTGCAAGGGAGTGATAGTATCCTCAGCAGGCCTGTCTGAGCTGGATTTCAAGAGTTGTATCTCTCTTATCAGCATTTGGTTGGTCTCCTGCTGTTGCTTCATCTGATCCTGTATACTAGCAAACAAAGTTAGAATTTCATCATTAGAAGCCATAATAGGAGTTCTCCCCGAGGCAGCAGATCCTTGAACATTCTGAGCGGGGATAATATCCCGAGCCACATGAGTTTCAGTCCTTCTTGGAGGAGCCTGAGGTTGTGAAGAGGGTTGCGTCCTTGGAGGTGGTGGAATGTGACAACCATGACGAAACCATGTACACCCTACACGATCCAAAACTGTAAAGCACACTCAACACTTTAATTGTGCGAAAACCCTAAAAACATGTGTGACTTATATGCTTGATTAAATGATATCTGTTATTGTAACACCCCAAAACCTGAATGTTTATATTCGTTAAATGTTATGCTATGGTACATTAAGAAATAAATGACTAGGCTATTTAACCTAATAAAGTGTATGATAAAAACTATTAAAAAGATGAAAGATATGCCAATCATGTTTTAGTGGTAAACATGGAGGGGTTAAATGGAATAAGATGAAAGTTAGGTTACTAAATAACAAAACACACACACAAACACACATAGTGCGTTCATGAAAGAGCAGGAAGCTCCCTTGGAGCCAAGAACCCTAACTTTCATCTATTTCCTCAAATTGGAAGGCTAAACGAAGCTCAAATTCATAACCAAACACGGATTAATGATCACCTTCACAAGGGGATCGTAAGGTATGTCTTAAAAGTTAGATTGGTGATCTTTCACGAAGTGGGTTATGATATAAATTGCGAATTTGTTCGAAAATTGAGAATGAGTGTGTGTTAGAATCATCATCTAGAACATGGATTATGCATGAATTAGGTTAATTTGATGTTTAAGGGTGAAACCCATTAGTTATGGTGAGAATGATGATTTGAATCATCATCCATGTCTAATTCTTGTTGAATGTTGATGTATTTTGATTTGTATGATGGATTCTTGTTAGAGGAATTAAAAGAAATGTGATACTAGTATGTTTGATGCTCATGCATGTATGATTCATGTTGATTAGAAGGAAGAAATTGATGAATTATGTATAAGATTAGAAGGATATGCATGAACTAGTTGTACACTATGCTTAGGAGGTAGTACACACATCAAAAGCATGAAGAAATTATGAAGAACTTAAGATTAGATCACTTGTAAGTGATTAGAAAAATAGTTATGAAGTGGGTTTTGATGATATGATGAAAATGATAATATGTTCATATTATTGATGTGTGATTTTAAATACCACATGATGATTAGTAGAAGGATTTGATGAACTCTGTATGAATTTAGAAGATTGTACATGAATTAGTTGTACGTTATGCTTAAAAGGTGGTACGCACACCAATCGTATGATAAAATGTATATAGTGTCGTCCGTATAGTCTATCATGATGATACGGGTATAAAATGATAAGTCGAAAGTTAAATAAAATGAATTGTTGACTTTCTGGAAGTCAACTACGAACAAGAAGCATAATTTAACTTCTTGTTGTGAAGGTAGGACATTAGGAAGTCGTACGTTACATGTTACATCAATACACGTTATATGTAATGACATGATGAACTACATGAGGGCAAACGGATATGGATATGACTATATGGGTTATGCTTGTTAGAAACGACTAATGATATGATCGTCAACATGTACAAATGAATATGCTAATAAGAATGTGATTTCGATGACATGGAAGTATAGGAATCATGTCGAGACGGAATCAAGCACGGAAGGATAATGGGTCAAGAAGTGGCGAGGAAACGAATATGAACACGGATGCATGAGGTAAGTGATTCCGTAATCACTTCTTAGTTGTTTATGTAAAGTTATATGCAACTTAATTAAATATGATAATTGAGGTCAAATAGGAATGAATTGTATGATGTCGATGAAGTATTAAACGGATCTTAGTTTAGATCCGAGCAAGGTAAGTGTGATTAAGAATTGTAACTAGGTAGTAGGATTGGTTACCTATGTAAGGAATTCTTTTGTTGTTAAGGATAGAGCGAAATTGACAAAAACGCCCTTGATAGGTATATCGGGCAAACGACCTTAAATGTCTATCGGAAACAAGTGAATCGATTAGAGTAATGTTTTGGTCATGTGTGAAAGCGAAGAGTATGATCTTGGTATGTCAACAACCAATTAATGCGCAATTACCCATAACGGGTCAAATAATTAGAATATGATAATAAGCCGATAGGGCGTAAGATAAGAATTTCTTTAATCCGGATGTGGGATTTTAAGTTCATAAGATAGAATGTGAATTTACAAGCATGTAGGAAGAAACGGGAGGTTAAACGGATAAACGATTCAAAAGTTACGTGCCTTTTAGTGCGTACGGACGTTGAAACAGAGCTGCAGAAAAATGAAGAATGTAGAGGGCGTCGCCGACGGGCCTGACCCCCGTCGCCGACGGGCTTCGGATTGTTGAAATTGGCCGACGGCCTATGCACCTGTCTACGGGAACTAACAGCCGACGGGTGAAATTACAACCCGTCGCCGACGGCTTGGGACCCCGTCGGCGACGGGCTCTCTTTTGTGAGAATTCTGTTTCTCCGCTTTTGAACTCCCGGTTGCTCCGCAACGCGTCCTGGTGCTCCGTTTTTCGACCCTGTGACCAGTTCAGCTCCCGAAAAGTTCCTTAACTCTGTTAAAGTTGCATAAACACAATTTTAATCAAAAGAAGGCCATTCAAGTTTCACGCTCATATAACAACATAAAGTTACACGATTTTGAGGACCGGTTTTCAACCATGTATCAGTAAGTGGTATGTATGAGTTAGCATGTATGTATGAATATAATTAGGTAATTACGAAAGTATATGTACGCGTGAGCGAAGGTATGCATGGGTGTAGTTATAATTCATTTTCTTATGAAAGCATGTAAGTATATAGTTATGTATGCAAGTATGTATATATGTAGGTAACGGTGTAAGTATGTACGTAAGTAGTTATATAGGAGTATGAGCATTATGTATTCAAATATGAAGGTACATACGTGTGTAAGAATGAACGAATATATGTGGATGCAAGTATGTAAGTATGTATGTGAGTAAGTAGTAATGTATGTGCTTATGTAGATGCGTAATTATGTATATGTAAAGACCCGTATGTGTATATGTACGTATGTAGAGACGTAGTAATTTAGGGGTATATGTAGATGCGTAATTTGCACATATGAGTGTATGCATGTATGTAGAGATATAGAAAGGCATGTACACTTGTAGATGTGTATGTATGCATGTAAGAGTGAATGTATGCATGATTTAGTTATGTCGTGTACTACGTTATTAATTGGGTGCCTTGAGAATGAAAGGTAATGCAGGTACATTATTGAAGCCTCACCAGGATAGGGATACGCAGATGAAATGCTTAAAGCTAGAATGATAATGACATGGAAAGTGTACGAGATCGAATCTTGTCTATGTATTATGTACTAATGTTATGAATGTATGTGGTGAATGCAGGTTGTACGAATCACGGGAGGTTATCACAAGTATTAGAGACCGAAGATCGAGTCACAAGATGGATTGTACGGAAATAAATGAGTATGTACTATTAGTATACAGGACTTATGCTTTATTTCGTAAAAGATACATATTAAAAAGAACCTTTATATAACTCGAGACGTTTGTAACGAAAGAAATTTTATGGCACGAATTTCCGCTGCGACTTTTTGTCAAATACGAATTAGGTTCTTACAGTTATGTCTCAGAGGAATCCGAGAACACGTTATGACTGACATGACAGTAATAAGGGCCAACAGTGCAAAGTTGGTGTCCTTAGTCTGGAAACACGTGTTAAACGGGAATGTTCCGTTTAACAGCGCTTTAAACCATTGACATCGATTATTAGGTTATCGGTAGCATTATTTAAAATTTCGAATTCCAAGAACATCTTAGTTTTGTGCCATAGACTGTGACATAAGGTTTGAAGCCAATCAGAGATTGGGCACGCAAAAGGAAGCAGCTTCCCGGTTAGGGAAACGCTTTTGTTTCAGGAATAACATAAGGCAATCAAACGTGCAAGGAACGATCGATCAAGCTTAAAAACACTTAAACCACCTTAATACGAGTTTTTTATGATTAAAACGTAACTAGGTTCGGATTTCAAGACGGTTATGCATGATTTTTAAAACCGAGTCTTTTGACACTAATTACGCACGAAACGGAGTCCGTCACGCAAATCGAGAACGCGTGCGGGACCCACAAACGAACCTAAACACTCAATGAAGGATGAACATTATATTTTAGCGCGTTTTACGGGGCATGAGGTGGCCCTAGGGGGGCCCACCCCAAACCGCCAACCCCCCCCCCCCCATAATATATATATTTGTTATTTTTTTCTTCTTAATTCTCACACAAATATCCTTCAAATTCTCTGAATCTTATTTCAAAAACCCAGCTGAATTATCAAGAACAAGTCACAAATCAAAGGTAGCAACCTTATTTTTCATGGTTTTAAGTCTAGTTTCTTGATTAAACATGGTTTAGGCCATGAAAACTTGTTTTAATCCATGAATTTTGAAAGTTTAAACAAGTTTAGGGGCTGAATAAGAACACCATGAGAGTTCCCTGGTGTTATATGACAGCCATGGTTACAAATCTTTGGGTTTTGATACCCTAATCAACACCTATTCGACAAAAATCGCTTAACTAGTCGATTAAACGAAAAACATTGAAATAAAGCTTGATTGATTTAAGTTCTAGCATATTTGGATTGTACTTGATGTGTAAGTACTGAATATAGCTTATACTTGCTTCTGGACTCAATAAAAATACTCGGACTCGAAGAAATCGCTAGGTATATCACCCGGAACTCGTAACTAGCATAGGCAGAATATTTGTTTAGCTATAACTTGGTACGTGATATTTGGATTGAGCTGAAATTTGGTGTGATAATGAAGGTTGATGTAAGTAAGGTCCAAGTAAAATTTTAGAATTTTTGGAATTTTCAAAGATTTTTGGTGAAATTTTGACTATTTTATTAAAAGAATTTTGGAAAAACTACCAAACGGATTCAATAAATCACCATATTTTACAGAGACACTAAGTAACATATAAGGAATGTTTTGGGAAAATTAGGAGTTCATTGGTTTAGTTTTGATTTGGGTTAAAAATCCGCGTTTTTGCGTGTTTTCGGTAGCCGGAAACGCACCGAAACAAAATCAGAAAAATCTTAAAATTTTTGGAAATGTTTCTGGGAACATAAGGGATATCCAGAAATTTTTTGGAAATTTTTGAAAAATTTATGGTAATTAATGATAATTATGTGGTTAAATATAGTTTTATAAATAATTTATTTAGACAAGTAAAATGCCAAAATAAATTCCCAGAAATTTTTTCCATATTCTATAGATTTTTAATGAGTTATATAAAAATTTACAGAATTTCATTCAAATTCTAGATAAAAGGGGAATTTTTTGAGATTAAAAATAGGTTATTTAAATCAATTTCGGCAGTTTACCGTGTAACGAACCTGCCGGAACTGGGAACTGACCCAACCCGAAAAATACTAAAATTGAAACACGGGGAGTATTCCGGGAGATTCCAGGGCAGATTGGACCCTCGGGGTGTGTCCAATACCAGTTCGGGAAATCCCCGACGGTGGAAACGGAAACTCAAAATTGGGCAGCCCGAACTCCCCAAACACCCAAACTCCCTTAATGAAAAGTTAATCATTCTTAAATAACAACGTGTTGGCACTATTGGTATTCCCGTACCATTATCCGAACACGTTAAACTACTGACATTGGCTGGCACGCGAACTGGTGCTCGGAAGCCAAACTGAAAACTACCCTGACCTCCATCACCATACCCGTGTCCTATAGACTCAATCCGGAGTAAAAACTCCTGACCAAATCCAAGTTATAACCATTACCGACTTAGATGCTGATTTGAGTCCTTACTTGCATGTGTGCTATTAAAGCTGATTTCGTTGATAAAACTATCTTTAGCTAAGACTACTATTTACACTGTGAGTTCCCTTCCCCCACTTTAAACTGTTTTCCTGTTTTCTGGGGTGAATTGCATGTTGCAAACTGTGATAATTGCTCAAACTATATGATGTGAATTGTCTAACACACGACATTAGCCCCGATACAAGTGATTAACGTAAGCCGTGGGCAGTGGATAGTACTATTGGTTTGACAAACCCAGACCATGCCCGACAGGATGTCGGCAACAAGGTCTACACGCGTCCGTAACCAGGTTATGTTGTTAGACATAATTAACCGAGGGCATTAAACTTCATGAGTTGCAGGTGGTGCGAGTACGTGTCTGTGTGACACGGTAAGATTAGAACAGTCTAGGTTTCACTTGTGACACTCGTGTAATTCCATCTATGAACTGAAATATGTGCAATTAAACATGTTAATACATTTTGAAACGAAACAACCAAACCAGTGGAACTCACTAGCAGCATTTAGCTGATCTTTTTAAAACTATCATGCATTTCTGGTAAAATGAAACAGGAGTGAACCTGTGCGTTTGGAAGGATCTAATAGGCGGACGTAGCATAATAAAAGTTATAATGGCTTGTAGTACCGCTCTTAACATATGGTTTGTAATGTGATAGTTTGAATACGTTGTAACCGATGCTCCTGTTTTATGTAATGTAATGTTTTAAAGTATGAGGAGTACCATGTGTCTGCCGCACCCCGCAATTGTCTTCCGCTGCAAGTCGGGGTGTGACAGAAGATGGTATCAGAGCCATCGGTTATAGCGAATTAGGTATCCCTAAGAGAACCTAGACTATAATCCTGAGTTAACTCCTCACTCTGAGAACCTCTAGAACCGGAGTGGCGTGGCTACTACCGGGGTGGTCTTGTTAGGAAAATAATTTATTGTGGTCCGGAACACAATAATTTATCTCCTGATACTTGGGCATTCCGGAAACGTCACGGAGAGAGAAAAGAGAACTGAGATGCCATGCTAACTTAACAGTTGTGGAAAATTTTTCAAAACTAAAATCAAGGTTATGTGCAATACGTGCTTATGTGTACCTCTATGGATTGTTTATTTTCGGTTATGTCAGTCGATAGAAGCGGTGTTAGATGTTGTTTTCCTTTACAGGTACTATGTCGAGTCATTCGAGTCACCAGACGACTTCTCATGTGGAGACCGATCCGGAGGAGGATCCACATATGCCTTTGTTTCCCCAGGGCTACTCGCCGGATGAGTCCGGGTACTGTTGTGCTATTTATCCCCCTAAACCCCCTACTAGGCGAGTAGGGGAGGCCTCGAGCGCTTACCGTTCACCATCTCACCACCTGACTAGCTCCTCGGAGCATAGTCGTACCCCGGATGTCGTTATTCCAGTAGGACCTAGTCCTAGGAGCCCTACTCCCGCCACGGGGCATTGGGAGTAGGGGCCGGTAGGCCCTAGATTACCTACACCCGAGACTCCCCCCGACCCTTATACCCCTTCCACTCCTAGTACTTACACTCCCTCCTCACCTAGTTCTCAGGAAGTACCCCTTGTCCGTCTCCGACAGACGGCTCGTCAGAGGGTACCTGTCCCCGGTCCTGTTTTTACTTCACCTATTCCCCCTGTTCACTTGACACCCATACCCATAGGGACCCAACAGCACTTTACTGCTCGTTTTCTTACCCCACCCAGGGAGGACCCTTACCTTTATCACACTTACGAGCATGGTGGCCCTTCCCAGCCATTCAAGGAGCCTTCCCCACCTGTTTGGGGCATACCAGTTCCTCCTCAGGAGGTGCCTGCTCCCATCACTGAGAGCAGTCTGATGGGATTCCTGTTTGAGCAGATTTCGTTATTGAGGATGGCACGTGATGACGACGAGCAGCAGCGGAGGTCTATGGGAGATTACTTGACCGTCTTGCAGCAGGCGATCATTGCCTTACAGCTGGGTATGGGATGCGTCCATCATGAGCAGAACCATTTTCGAGCCTTAGTGTATGGATGTATTGGCGCTATTGTAGGTTTGGTAGCAGGTGTTGCAGGGTTGACGGGGTGGATTTGGCATTCTTAGTATGGTTTTCTTTCTAGTATAGATATAGATGATGTACTTTTGTACATCCTACCAAGCACTGGGCTATGCCTATGTCGAGGTAGGGATGTAGCCGTAGTATTTTCGACTTTCGTAGTTTGTGTCGTGTGGTATGATGCATGTATGTCACTTTAGTGACCAGTTTTGACTGCACATTTAAGCACTGACCCTTGTGGGTTAAGTCTATGTGCAAATTTTGATGATTGTATGACGCTGATATTATATATATATATATATATAGTGTGAGGTTCATTGGGGAACACTAAAAAAGTGGGGAACAGTGGGGAACCGACTCAAACGAACTCCGATTGGACTCATTCCAGCGACGTTGGAACCGGCTCGTCGAACCCTAAATAGGATCTCTTAACCCTAACCCCTAAATCATAACCCCTAAACCCTAAATATATTAGGGTTTAGCTTTAGGGTTTAGCATTAGGGTTTAGCTTTAGGGTTTAGTTTTAGGGTTTAGCTTTAGGCTTTAGGGTTTAGCTTTAGGGTTTAGCATTAGGGTGTAGCTTTAGGTTTAGCCTTTAGGGTTTAGCTTTTAGGGTTTATAGTTTAGATTTTACGGTTTAGCTTAGGTTTTAGCCTTAATTTTTAGCTTTAGGGTTTAGAGTTTAGGAGTTAGGATTTAGGGTTAAGAGATCTTAGTTAGGGTTCGACGAGCCGGTTCCAACGCCGCTGGAATGAGTCCAATCGGAGTTCGTTTGAGTCGGTTCCCCGCTGTTCCCCACTTTTTTAGTGTTCCCCAATGAACCTTCCCCTATATATATATATATATATATAGGGAGGAGCTCATGCGAGAACCAACCTTATTGTGAGAACCGCGAGAACCAATGTGAACACAACTAAAATAGCTAAAAAAACCAAACCCCCACCCCCCCCCCCAAGCTAAATGCTAAAAACTAAAACCCCCAAAAAACCTAAAAAAAACTTAACCCCCCACCCCCCCCCCCTCCCCTCAAAAACCTAAACCCTCCTCCCCCACCCCCCAAAAACCTAAACCCCCCCCCCCCCCCCAAGCTAAAATGCTAAAAACTAAACCCCCAAAAAACCTAAAAAAATCTAAAAAAAATAAAAAAAAATCTAAATTTTTTTTTTAATATTTTTTATGTTAAAATCGCTACTTTTAGAAGCCAAAAAAAAAAATTTAATTTTTTTTTTTTTTTTGCTTCGAAAAGTAGCGATTTTTTTATAAAAAATATTAAAAAAAAAAAATTTTGTGTGATTTTTAGCTATTTTTAGGCATTTTTTGTTGTGTTCACATTGGTTCTCTCGGTTCTCGCAATAAGAGGTGGTTCTCGCATGATCTTCTCCCTATATATATATATATATATATATATATATATATATATGACGATGTTTTCACTATATGTGTCGTGGATCTATGGATGTGATGAGATTATGTGCTGTGTAATGAAATTGTGTGGCAGGTGATAACTGAAAATGTGATAAGTGTTGATTAACTATGTGACATTAATACATACCTATCTATTGTTTATAATAGAATGGCCCCGAAACGTATACCTCAAATGACAGCGGCAGAAATTGCCCAACTGATAGCACAACAACTCCAAGCCGTTATTCCCACTATCGTGGCACAGGTTAACGCCGGCATCAATGCGAACCCGCCACCGAACCCGCCACCAGGGCCGAGAGGTCAGAACGATAATCAAAACAATGTTAGGCCAGTTTGGACGTATAAACACTTTATGGAGTGCAAAGCAATGGAGTTTAATGGAACTGAAGGACCGAACGGATTGGTGAAATGGATCGAGAAGTCGGAATCAGTCCTTAACATAAGTAATTGTCCGGGTAACTATACGGTAAAGTATACAGCTTGTACTTTTACCGACCACGCTTTGAACTGGTGGAACGCTATTGTGCAATCTCGCGGGCAGGAGGCGATTAATGCTATGACTTGGGATGATCTGAAGATACTGATGAGAGAAAGGTTCTGCCCAATCCACGAAATTCAGAAACTCGAGCATGATTTTTGGAACCTGCAGATGCAAGGTGCAGATCATGCAGGTTACACAAATCGCTTCAATGAACTGGCACGCATCTTGCCAGATATGGTTCGACCGGAGTCCAAGAGGATCGAGAGGTATATCTGGGGACTGGCCCCAGAAGTGAGAAGCATCATTAATTCGGTGGAGCACCTGACCATGCACGCAGTGGCAGCTAGGTCAGGCACGGTTACATACGACATGGTTAGACGCAAGATTCTGACAATGCCGGGAGAGTCGGCAGGAATTAAGCGAGAGGCCCCGGAAAGTAGTCGAGCGGGGGCAGCTATACCGAAGAGGGGGAGAGCCACTAATAAAAACTACGCCATGACTACATCGACGGGAAACTCTGGTGGCTATAAAGGAACGGCCCCAAAGTGCAACAAGTGCGCTTTTCAACACGTGGGTGCGTGCCGAGCAGTGAAATGCTCAAGATGTCATAGAGCTGCGCATTATGCCCAAAACTGTAGAGCACCCATGGAACCGAATCCCAACGCAACTCGTTTTCAACCTCCAAGGCCTCAACCTCTACAACAGCGACCCCAACAACCGGCGCAACAGATTACCTATCCCCGTGCGTGCTATGGATGTGGCAGCACGGACCACTTCCAAAGAAACTGCCCAAAGCTTGCTCAGCAGTCAACAGGAAAGAATACGCAGGGCCAAGCTTCTACCTCAAATGCAGCGCGAGGTCGTGCCTTTATACTTGGATCTGGTGACGCACGCCAAGATCCGAATGTGGTGACAGGTACTTTCCTCATTTCCGATCAGTTTGCTTCAGTATTATTTGATACGGGCGCGCATAGGAGTTATGTTTCTACTACATTTTTGCCATTGTTGAATATGCCGGCTATTGAATTAATAAGTCCTTACCACATAGAACTTGCTAACGGTAAACCTATAACTAGTCACCAAATCATTCGTGATTGTCCTTTAATTCTTAACGACCACTAATTCCTTATTGACCTACTACCGGTAGAGCTCGGAAGTTTCGATATAGTAGTGGGAATGGACTGGTTGTCCAAGTACAAGGCGGAGATTATATGTGAGCAAAAGATTGTTAGGATCCCTTTTCCTAATGATGAAGTTATTATGGTACAGGGAGAGAAGTCTGGTACCATATTAAACCTGATATCCCACCTTAAAGTGTTGAAATGTATACGTCAAGGATGTGATGTATTCTTAGCAAGTGTAATGACATCCGAACCAGAAGAGCAACGTATTAAGGATATCCCAGTAGTGTGTGATTACCAAGACGTGTTTCCCGATGAATTGCCTGGATTGCCACCCAATCGGCAAGTCGAGTTCCGAATCGACTTAATACCGGGAGCAGCTCCAATTGCCAAAGCTCCTTACCGTTTAGCACCTTTAGAGATGCAAGAACTATCATCTCAGTTACAAGAACTGCTAGACCGAGGTTTTATCCGTCCCAGTTATTCACCTTGGGGAGCACCAGTGTTATTTGTGAAGAAAAAGGATGGAAGCTTTCGGATGTGTATTGACTACCGGGAGCTGAACAAGGTTACCATAAAGAATCGATATCCTCTTCCGCGAATCGATGATTTATTTGATCAGTTGCAAGGAGCCTGTTACTTTTCCAAAATCGATCTTAGATCCGGTTATCATCAAGTGAAAGTTCAAGAGGAAGATATCCCTAAAACAGCCTTTCGAACTCGGTACGGTCACTATGAGTTCCTGGTTATGCCCTTTGGGTTAACCAACGCACCCGCGGTGTTTATGGACCTCATGAATCGAGTTTGTAAAC
Source organism: Helianthus tuberosus (assembly GCA_030545235.1). Taxonomy (NCBI): domain Eukaryota; kingdom Viridiplantae; phylum Streptophyta; class Magnoliopsida; order Asterales; family Asteraceae; genus Helianthus; species Helianthus tuberosus. The sequence continues at coordinate 35,107 of JARYGA010020788.1, read as the reverse complement.
CATATCTAGATAAATTCTTCATAGTCTTTATTGACGATATTTTGATCTATTCCAAGAGTAAAACGGAACACGAGCACCATCTACGAGCCATACTAGAGATATTGAGGAAAGAGAAATTGTACGCCAAGCTTTCAAAGTGTGACTTCTGGTTACAAGCGGTACAATTTTTAGGACATGTGGTAGATCAACAAGGGATTGATGTTGACCCTAGTAAGATCGAAGCTATTAAGAATTGGCAAGCGCCTAAGTCTCCGAAAGAGATACGCCAATTCTTGGGATTGACTGGATATTACCGTCGTTTTATTGAAAACTTTTCCAGCATTGCCCAATCCTTAACTGCCTTGACCCAGAAAGATCGAAAGTTCGAATGGGGCGAAGAACAAGAAACAGCTTTTCAGCAGTTAAAACAAAAGTTATCTGAAGCTCCAATCCTGTCGTTACCTGAAGGCAACGATGATTTCGTCGTATATTGTGACGCATCTCGGCAAGGGCTCGGATGTGTCCTAATGCAAAGAAACAAGGTCATTGCGTACGCGTCTAGACAGCTAAAAGTACATGAAAAGAATCACACGACGCATGATTTAGAGCTGGGCGCAGTGATTTTTGCACTTAAGATATGGAGGCATTACTTGTACGGCATGAAATGTACAATTTATACAGATCACAAGAGCCTCCAACATATTTTCGATCAAAAGGAGTTAAATATGAGGCAACGCAGATGGGTGGAGCTATTGAACGATTACGACTGTGAAATAAAATACCATCCATGTAAGGCTAACATAGTAGCCGATGTCTTGAGTAGAAAAGACCAAGTAAAGCCACTCAGAGTGCGAGCTCTTGGGATGATTGTGCAAACCAGTCTTAAAGAGCAGATTTGTAAGGCTCAAATGGAAGCGTTGGAGGAAGGCCAACTAAATAGAGAAAACTTACACGGAAATGAAGGGAATTTTGTGAAGAAACCGGATGAAGTGTTGTATTACAAAAATAGGGTATGGATTCCTACTCTCCATGATCTACGTCAATTGATTATGGATGAGGCTCATAAATCTAAGTACTCTATTCACCCTGGTACAGACAAGATGTACCATGATCTTAAGGAATTTTATTGGTGGCCATGTATGAAAAAGGACGTAGCAGAGTACGTGAGCAAATGCTTGACTTGTGCCCGGGTTAAGGCAGAATACCAGAAACCCTCGGGAATGTTACAACAACCCGAAATACCTCAATGGAAATGGGAACAAATCATGATGGATTTCGTGACCCACCTTCCAAAAACACCCCGAGGTCATGATGCGATTTGGGTAGTAGTGGATAGACTAACCAAATCGGCGCACTTTATTCCAATTCGTACTACCTACAATACCGAGAAATTGGCCGAGATCTACACAAATGAAATTGTGGCAAGACACGGGGTACCAGTTGCAATCATTTCAGACCGTGATAGTCATTTCACTTCACACTATTGGCAACAGTTACAAGAAGCTTTGGGGTCTAGAATAGACCTGAGTACGGCTTACCATCCCCAAACCGACGGCCAATCAGAACGAACTATCCAGACATTAGAGGATCTGCTTCATGCTTGCACCCTAGACTTTGGAGGAAGTTGGGATAAGCACCTTCCCTCATTGAATTCTCTTACAACAATAGCTATCATAGTAGCGTACAAGCTGCACCGTACGAGGCACTATATGGCCGGAAGTGCCGATCGCCACTTTGTTGGGTGGAAGTTGGCGATACTCAACTCACAGGGTCTGAACTAATTCAAGAGATGACAGACAAGGTGCATAAGATCCAAAGTAGACTGAAAGCGGCCAGAGATCGGCAGAAAAGTTACGCCGATGTTCGCAGGAAACCATTGGCGTTTGAAGTCGGTGACAAAGTACTATTAAAAGTGTCACCGTGGAAATGAGTGATCAGGTTTGGCAAAACAGGAAAGTTGGCTCCGAGATACATTAGGCCGTATAAAATTATTGCTAAGGTTGGATCTGTAGCATACCGACTGAAATAACCAGAGGAACTGAACACGATTCACGATGTCTTCCACGTATCCAACTTAAAGAAATGTTTCACGGATGAAGCAGCTATTATTCCGTTAGAAGATGTGCACATTGATGACAAACTCCACTTTGTGGAAGAACCGGTAGAAATAGTAGACGGGAAGATCAAACAACTACGTCATAACAAAATTTCGCTGGTGAAGGTCTGGTGGAACTCAAAGCAAGGACCTGAGTATATGTGGGAACGGAAGGATGAGTTCCATAGAAAATACCCACATCTCTTCACTAACAAGACGAATTGAATTTCGGGGATGAAATTTCTAAACCAGGGGAGACTGTGACAACCATGACGAAACCAGGTACACCCTACACGGTCCAAAACTGTAAAGCACACTCAACACTTTAATTGTGCGAAAACCCTAAAAACATGTGTGACTTATATGCTTGATTAAATGATATCTGTTATGTCTCGGAGGAATCTGAGAACACGTTATGACTGACATGACACTAATAAGGGCCAACAGTGCGAAGTTGGTGTCCTTAGCCTGGAAACACGTGTTAAACGGGAATGTTCCGTTTAACAGCGCTTTAAACCATTGACATCGATTATTAGGTTATCGGTAGCATTATTTAAAATTTCGAATCCAAGAACATCTTAGTTTTGTGCCATAGACTGTGACATAAGGTTTGAAGCCAATCAGAGATTGGGCACGCAAAATGAAGCAGCTTCCCGGTTAGGGAAACGCTTTCGTTTCAGGAATAACATAAGGCAATCAAACGTGCAAGGAACGATCGATCAAGCTTAAAAACACTTAAACCACCTTAATACGAGTTTTTTATGATTAAAACGTAACTAGGTTCGGATTTCAAGACGGTTATGCATGATTTTTAAAACCGAGTCTTTTGACACTAATTACGCGCGAAACGGAGTCCGTCACGTAAATCGAGAACGCGTGCGGGACCCGCAAACGAACCTAAACACTCAACGAAGGATGAAAATTATCTTTTAGCGCGTTTTACGGGGCATGAGGTGGCCCTAGGGGCCCACCCCAAACCGCCAACCCCCCCCCCCCCCATAATATATATAGTTATTTTTTTTTCTTCTTAATTCTCACACAAATATCCTTCAAATTCTCTGCATCTTCTTTCAAAAACCCAGCTGAATTATCAAGAACAAGTCACAAATCAAAGGTAGCAACCTTATTTTTCATGGTTTTAAGTCTAGTTTCTTGATTAAACATGGTTTAGGCCATGAAAACTTGTTTTAATCCATGAATTTTGAAAGTTTAAACAATTTTAGGGGCAGAATAAGAACACCATGAGAGTTCCCTGGTGTTATATAACAACCATGGTTACAAATCTTTGGGTTTTGATACCCTAATCAACACCTATTCGACAAAAATCGCTTAACTAGTCGATTAACCGAAAAACATTGAAATAAAGCTTGATTGATCTAAGTTCTAGCATATTTGGATTGTACTTGATGTGTAGGTACTGAATATAGCTTATACTTGCTTCTGGACTCAAGAAAAATACTCGGACTCGATGAAATCGCTAGGTATATCACCCGAAACTCGTAACTAGCATAGGCAGAATATTGTTTTAGCTATAACTTGGTCCGTGATACTTGGATTGAGCTGAAATTTGGGGTGGTGATGAAGTATAGTGTCAGGAAGGTCCACGTAAAATTTTATAATTTTTGGAATTTTCTACAATTTTTGGCGAAATTTTGACTGTTTTATCAAAAGAATTTTGGTGAAATTTTGACTGTTTGATCCTGTGTTGGATCTTGTTATTTGACATTTCTTTCTATGATCAACAGATATTTTATCTGTTGATCCTGTATTTTGTATATGTTGTTTTAGATCTTACATAAGTAAGATCTAGGGTTTGGGGGGCGTTTTTGGTTTGGGTTAAATAATAGATTTTTATGTCACGTTTTGTCGCTCCTTTTGTGTTTGATGTTGTTATTTGTGGTCTGTATTGAACTGTCATACCATTTTTGACATAAACAATCAGGCTTTTACATCCAAAACGACGCGTCAGACAAAAACATTAAAAAAACCAACAGAACTTTCAAAGAAAAAAAACAACAGAACTTTCACAAAAAAAAAAAAAAAAAAAACCGTCACAACTTTACGGTTGCCAAGTGCCAACCAGAGCAACGCACCCCTTCGGAAAAAAACCAACGCGTCTCCTCCAACAATTGTTTCCCCGTCGTTTGCCATCGTTTTACACCCTATATAACTCCCGCCACCACCAGAGATCTCCGGCCGGAATAATTTAGATGGCCGGTTACGGAGGGGAGCCACAAAAATCCAACGTTTTTGGTACGGCGGTAGCATTGTGGTGGGGCAAAACATCTCCAAAAATTTTAAGATTTTTCCGATTTCGTTTCGGTGCGTTTCTGGCTACCGAAAACTCGCAAAAACGCGGATTTTTAATCCAACGGATGTCCAGGAATTTTTTGGGAATTTATGAATCATTGATGATAATTAATGATAATTATGTGGTTAAATATAGTTTTATAAATAATTTATTTAGACAAGTAAAATGCCAAAATAAATTTCCCATAAATTTTTCCCATATTCTACAGATTTTTAATGAGTTATATAAAAATTTACAGAATTTCATTCAAATTCTAGATAAAAGGGGAATTTTTTTGAGATTAAAAATAGGTTATTTAAATCAATTTCGGCAGTTTACCGTGTAACGAACCTGCCGGAAGTGGGAACTGACCCAACCCGACAAATACTATAATTAAAACACGGGGAGTATTCCGGGAGATTCCAGGGCAGATTGGACCTTGGGGTGTGTCCAATACAAGTTCGGGAAATCCCCGACGGTGGAAACGGAAACTCAAAATTGGGCAACCCGGACTCCCCAAACACCCAAACTCCCTTAATGAAAAGTTAATCATTCTTAAATAAAAACGTGTTGGCACTATTGGTATTCCCGTACCATTATCTGAACACGTTAAACTACTGACGTTGGCTGGCACGCGAACTGGTGCTCGGAAGCCAAACTGAAAACTACCCTGACCTCCATCACCATACCCGTGTCCTATAGACTCAATCCGGAGTAAAAACTCCTGACCAAATCCAAGTTATAACCATTACCGACTTAGATGCTGATTTGAGTCCTTACTTGCATGTGTGCTATTAAAGCTGATTTCGTTGATAAAACTATCTTTAGCTGAGACTACTATTTACACTGTGAGTTCCCTTCCCCCACTTTAAACCGTTTTCCTGTTTTCTGGGGTGAATTGCATGTTACAAATTGTGTTAATTGCTCAAACTATATGATGTGAATTATCTAACACACGATATTAGCCCCGATAGAAGTGATTAACGTAAGCCGTGGGCAGTGGATAGTACTATTGGTTTGACAAACCCAGACCACGCCCGACAGGATGTCGGCAACAAGGTCTGCACGCGTCCGTAACCAGGTTATGTTGTTAGACATAACTAACAGAGGGCATTAAACTTCATGAGTTGCAGGTGGTGCGAGTACGTGTCTGTGTGACACGGTACGATTAGAACAGTCTAGGTTTCACTTGTGACACTCGTGTAATTCCATCTATGAACTGAAATATGTGCAATTAAACATGTTAATACATTTTGAAATGAAACAACCAAACCAGTGGAACTCACTAGCAGTGTTTAGCTAATCTTTTTAAAACTATCATGCATTTCAGGTAAAATGAAACAGGAGTGAACCTGTGCGTTTGGAAGGATCTAATAGGCGGACGTAGCATAATAAAAGTTATAATGGCTTGTAGTACCGCTCTTAACATATGGTTTGTAATGGGATAGTTTGAATACGTTGTAACCGATGCTCCTGTTTTATGTAATGTAATGTTTTAAAGTATGAGGAGTACCATGTGTCTGCCGCACCCCGCAATTGTCTTCCGCTGCGAGTCGGGGTGTGACATGGAAGCACCAAACTGATTGTTGCAGAGGTTGTAGCGGACACGGTGGAAGAGCTCATGTTTGATTTTGAGGCCATTGAAAATTGTGTGGTAAAAAGTTTTGAAAACAGAAAACCAAGTAATGATTTTACGAAGGCTTTTAGTAGAAATAGCACCACTTGCCCCACGGTGGGCGCCAAATTGTTTTGGTCAAAAATTACCTAAGCAATTTAGTGATCAAATTAGTTAAGTGAGGTAGTGTGCTAGAAATATTCGTGAAAAATATGTTGATCAAGTTGTTAATAAAAACAGATTTCCGGATATAGCTCAGGATATCGAGCTATATCTATAATCAAACAATGAGCAGAAAAGTAAAGGGTGACACGAGATGTACGAGGAAAGCCCTTGATCAATCTAGATCGCTGGCATAAAACCTCGGGAGCTGACAATCACAGCTGCCTTGTTCTTCTTATTACTTCAAATGTCAGGATACAGTGCAGGATATGATGCGGATCAACTAAGTGTTACAATGAAATTTCGAGTGCAAGTGTAAGTGTTTGTGAGTGATTGTAACTGGTAGAGAGCAAGAGAGTGTGCGTAAAAAAGTTGTCTTTTCCTACTGATCCGATCATTCCTATATATAGCAAAGGAAATAACAAACTAGCCTATAAAACCGGGATGCTGCGAATATTCCTTTTTTGAACGTTGTAGACCACTTCTTCCGGCTTCAACGTTCCCTTTTCAACTGATTAGTCCGAGTCTTTGGGAGAACTAGTCCACTCGAACGTTATAAGCTTGCCTTGTTAATCTGCACGTGAACAAATAGTAAGCACCAGGATACTGCATCAGGATGTTACCAATATCCTGACCCGGTATCCTGATCACAATTTAAAGTAATAGAGTCAGAATATAATCCAGGATATATGAGCAGAAAACCACCCATAACACTTACCTTGAGTGTCTGTGTTCGTGCTTGCTTCCTTGCCTCATCTTGACCCGTTAGCCTTCCGCACTTGAGTCTATGCTAATGCGATTCCTATCATGTCATGCCATTATATCCACAACATTGTTAGTATGCATGTTCATTCACATCAACCTTCATTTCAAACTCTCAGCTACATTGACTTTCATTGGTCAAATCATTAACATGTATAAGACATCAATTGATAATCACATTGCTCAAAATCCACGAAATCTAATTCATCATCATGCATAACACATAATTGTTCTAACACATATCACATGGTCTCTCTAATCTAACATTTGTATCAAAAAGCCTAACCACACTATTCATACATTGTTGACTTTCAAAAACTCAACTGTCTATCATATGAACTTTCAACTTATACTCATACATCCATATTATTATAGTAGCCTATACTAACGACACCATATATATTTCATACTCATGTTGTAAGTCCACATACAACCACATGATCACCTAGTTATATGCACACACATACATAACCCATTCCATCCATACTAACACCATATGTCACACCCCGATATTTCCACGTATTACCGGTGGGCCCGGTGGGGAGTATCGTGACGTAGTTGATATCATCATAGTCAATAATCACAGTTCAATGCACATGGGAAGTCTTTGATGAAAGTAATATTGCAACTGTCAGGTGTATGCCTACACCCCGTGCTTAAGTCGTGGTCATTTCAAATGAATGAGCCGAGGATATCCAGGACACGGTCATTAACCCCCAAATTCTTATATCAAACAAAACAGATTAAAACGGGTTATCTCAATGATTTAACCACTAATCGATTAAATATTCAATACCCGACCAAGTGGTAATAATTTACCGTATCCCAAGCCCGTATAAGGGAAAATAAGTTAAAGGTATTTACCTGAGCTTAGAAATGTAATTTAATCTCAGCCGTATATTCTATTCAACAAGTGTAGGTAGCTTTTACTTAGCTCCTAATCTGGAACGAAGGTTTTAATAGCCTATTAGATTCCTAACGGGTCTTTTTTTTAAGTTTTAACTTAGACCGGTTAGTTTTAAAGAAAAGTTTATGGTACGAAACGCGAGATTAAGCGATGACCGGATTGGAATGCGATTTAGACCCAACAAGTATGAAGACTTGTATAAGATGGGTAAACTAAATACATTCTGGATTTTGAAATAAAAATGATAAGGTTTGACCCGTTTCGGCTAATTTATGCAAACTAGTTACATAAACCGTACCGAACGCGTATAAGCATAACGGGTAACCGGATGAGACAAGTACAAGTTCCGTAAGTTATTATGCTTAAAATATGTTGTGATATCAGTAGGATATCTTCAATTATGCCCAAAACGAATTTAAAACCAATTTAAGCCCCGTAAGGGTATTTTGGTCATTTTAAAGTTTATAAAAGAGGTTAGATAGCAAATTGAGGTTCTGATCTAAAATAATCAGTAAAAATAATTACCTTATAATGTTACATCAGTAAAATATGATACATATGTGAGGGTCACAATTTATGGCCAAACTATGCACCGGAGGGGCATTTTGGTCATTTCACGTATGTTTTAAGGACCAAAATGGAAATCTGAGTTCAAGACTTATACTTACTATTAAGAAATTAAAATTTATTTATGAAATCAGTAAGTATCATGTCTTAGGTGCTAAATATGGTTTTAAACCATACTATGCGTCTAATTCGCATAAAAGTCGATATTTGACGATGTTTATAAAATTCTGAGATTTTTATCAGTCTTGAATGCTTAAAATATTCTATTTAATATATAACATCAGTAGGAAAAGGTTTGGCATGTAAATGATATGTAAATCTCATTTTATTAATGAAAATGGCATTATCGTCAATTACCGGATTTATGCAAGAACTCTATGTTATGGTCAGTATAAAATTTGACCAAAAATTCCAAAATTCCCTAAAAATTATATTAAAATAGTAGGTAATGAGTTTGGTGCCAAAATTTGGGTTTAAATATGATTAATGCTAAAAATGCCATTTAATCAACAAAAAGTTTCATTTTACGCTATCTTGCATAACTTTAGTTTGAGACCAGAAACTGATGTCAAATTTTCTGGACATACTTAAATTTAATAATAAAGCTTTTTGTCCTCTCACATTTTCAAAAATCTCGTTTTTTATAACATAAGGGCATAATGGTCAACTTTTAAGCAAATAACGGAAACATGCAATGTACTATGATTTCTAAGGGACCATGAAGTATAACCTCAGAGGGTTATTCTAACAAATAACATGGTCACAAAGGAACCCTAAGGCATAACTAAACTAAGCTAATTCGGGTCAGAACTGAAAGTCAAACCAAAAGTCTACTTTTGCGACTTTCGGTTGCGAACCGAGCCTAAAACTTAGAATTGTCGGGTTGAACATGTCTAAACATGTTCTTATATTAATTACCAAGTTATTTAAGTGATAAAACATATTTTATAGCTTCTACATTATCAGTTATGAATTATTTTATAAAAACTGACTCGTTTGACTTTTCTGTTCATTACTTTGACCCGACAATTGACTAAGTAAACGTGATAATTAGGAGGTGCCCTTTTGAGGGATTAACAACTACTTAATTACCAACACATAGCCACTTTCAATTCGAATAATGGTTGGACCGTTAGTGATTCATCACAAAGTCAAAGTATCATTACGATATCTTTGGATTTCGGTCATTAAACTAATAAAAGCTTAACTACAGAGGCTAAGAACGTTTACAAAGTTCCTTAGCACGAAGATTAAACTTAAGAGAGCTTCCTTGATGATTAGGATGCTCCAGAGAATGCTCCAAAGCTTGAGCAATTGAGATTCTGAGAAAAATGTGAAGTGCAAGTGAAGAAGCTGCTCATAAGCACTAATTTATACTAATGAGGACTTCACCAGATCATCCCAGCTGTTTTATGATGTTTCCTGATGATAACAAGTGTCCCTAGTGGTTTTAAAAACCATCAATTAGTCCCTTGTTTCGAGTTTATGACAGGATAAGGCTGAAATGGGGAAGAAGCATGCGGAACCTGCACTTGTGCATGTTGTCTGCCAAAAACAGGCCGTCGCGTCGTGCAACGGCACACCTGTTTTGGGGTCGCGCAGCATGAGCCCTATGGGGGACCAGTTTTTGAGTTTCAAACTTGGCAAGAATGGCCCTTGAACCTTTTAAAACGTAATAACTTCTATTTTAAGCACTTTTAACCCATAAAGTTTATATTTGGATGATCTTTAGGATATAACCAAACTTCGTTAGGTCCGGTTTCGTTAAACGATAACCAAAAACACTAGTTTCACCAAGTTGACGCTTTTAACCCTTATTTATGAAAGTTAACGTATTTAATACCAAACGATATGGAAACCTCGTGAATTTCTCGACACTTATTCCTGAAAGTATAATCACTTGTTACAAAGTCCCGGGTTCGTTAAAAGGTCAATCAGAGGTAGTAATTTAACATGTTGACACGTTTAACCCCCCCCCCCCCCCCCCGCGTCTTGTAAACTTTCACTTTCTTTCACAAACGGCTTCATACGTTTCATAATTTATTCGTTTAAGGGTATAAACATCATGTAGGGTTGTTGAAAGGCATAGTTTTCAAATATTGACACTTTGGATCCTTCCACATACATCTTTTCCTTGTTTGACAACTTTAGTCCCTCAAAATCCATTCATTACATGTTTAAAGTTTTTGACACGTGTCATTACTACATTGGCCATGATTTTGCGAGGTGTTACATCCTCACCCCCTTAAAAGAAATCTCGACCTCGAGATTTACTGGAATAGATGAGGGTATTTCTGTTTCATCGTGGATTCAACTTCCCACGTATATTCTGGGCCTCTAAGGGCATCCCATTTCACTTTTACGATCGGCACATTCCTTCTTCGAAGCTTCTTAACATGTCGATCCTCTATTGACAAAGTTTTTTTGAGAAACTTCAAGATCTCATCAATCTGCACATCCTTATGCGACATTGCTAGCGATTCATCGGCTAGATATTTCTTTAAATTGCAAATGTGGAATACATTGTGTATCCCACTAAGCTCTTCTGGTAGATTCAGCTTGTAAGCTACAGTTCCAACGCATTCGATGATCTCGAATGGTCCTATGTACCTTGGGCTCAGCTTGCCCTTTTTGCCAAAGCGCATCACCCCTTTCCAGGGTGACACCTTGAGTAGCACTTTATCACCAACTTCGAATTTTAGAGGTTTGCGCCTCATATCTGCATAGCTTTTATGCCTATCCCTGGCAGCTTTCAGACGATCACGGATCTGAACAATCTTGTCCGTCATCTCCAGGACTATATCAGGTCCTGATAGTTGGGTTTCTCCAACTTCCGCCCAACAAACTGGCGTTCTGCACTTCCTTCCATATAAGGCCTCGAAAGGCGCGGCTTGGATACTCGAATGATAACTATTATTGTATGAAAATTCAATCAAAGGAAGATGGTCATCCCAACTTCCACCCAAATCAATAACACAAGCCCTGAGCATGTCCTCAAGCGTTTGAATCGTACGCTCGCTTTGCCCATCCGTCTGAGGATGATAAGCAGTACTGAATTTAAACGAGTGCCTAGAGATTGCTGAAAGCTTTTCCAAAAATGAGATGTGTGTCTAGTATCCCTATCAGAGATAATAGATACCGGCACTCCGTGGAGAGATACGATCTCATCCACATACAGCTGGGCTAATTTGTCGGAGCTATGCATTTCTTTAATGGACAAGAAGTGAGCTGACTTGGTCAGCCTGTCTACTATAACCCGTATTGTATCATTCCCATGCTTTGTCCTTGGTAACTTAGTGATAAAATCCATAGTTACCATTTCCTACTTTCAGGTGGGAAGTTCAGGCTGTTGCAGCAAACCTGACGGCTTTTGCAGCAAACCTGACGGCTTTTGATGCTCGTCTTTAACCTGTGCACACGTCAAACATTTAGCCACATGAGTGGCTATAGATTTCTTCAAACCTATCCACCAATAACTTGCCTTTAGATCCTGGTACATCTTATCACTGCCTGGATGGACTGAATATTTTGAACTATGAGCTTCTTGGAGGATCACATCTCTAAGTCCTCCATGGATTGGAACCCATATTCGACCATTTAATCTAAGGATTCCATCCTTTCCATAAGACAATTGATCAGCAGTTACGCCTAACTTCTCATTCGGAAAGTTATTTTCCAAAACAGCTTCCTTCTGAGCAGCTAACCACCTTTCATTCAAGTTGTTCCTTAATTCGATGCTTTTGCGTTGATCCTGAATGGTTTAATCCTTTCCTTTCTGCTCAAGGCATCAGCGACAACATTTGCTTTGCCCGGATGATAGCGAATTTCATAGTCATAATCGTTCAATGTTTCCATTCAGCGTCGCTGCCTCATATTAAGATCTTTCTAGTTAAACAGATGTTGAAGGCTCTTGTGATCTGAATAGATTACACACTTGGTTCCATATAGGTAATGCCTCCATAATTTTAGCGCAAATACAACGGCACCCAATTCTAAATCATGGGTGGTGTAGTTCTTTTCGTGCACTTTCAATTGACGTGAAGCATAGGCAATTACCTTGCCTCTCTGCATAAGCACACAACCCATACCTGTGTGCGATGCATCGTAGTAAACAACAAACTCTTCTATCCCTTCTTGCAATGTCAACACAGGGGCATTGCTTAATTTCTGCTTGAGGATCTCAAAAGATTCTTGTTGCTTGGGACCCCAGTCAAACTTTACATTCTTGCGAGTCAATGAAGTCAAAGGTGCAGCAATTCTTGAAAAGTTTTCAATGAAACGTCTGTAGTAACCTGCCAAACCTAAGAAGCTGCGTATTTCTATGGGCGTTTTTGGTGCTTGCCAATTCATAATTGCTTCAATCTTAGCGGGATCCACCTGGATACCAAGCTCACTTACCACATGTCCAAGAAATTGGACTTCTCGTAACCAGAATTCACATGTAGAGAACTTTGCATGGAGTTTCTCCTGTTGCAGAAGTTTAAGGATGCATCATAGATTTCTTTCATGATCAGCTTGGCTCTTTGAATAAATAAGTATGCCATGAATGAAAAAAATGACAAACTTGTCTAGATACGGCTTGCAAACCCGATTCATGAGATCCATGAATGCTGCAGGTGCATTAGTAAGCCCGAAAGGCATCACTAAGAACTCGTAGTGGCCATATCTTGTTCTGAATGCAGTCTTGTGCACATCTTCGGTTCTGACCTTCAACTGATGATAAACTGACCTCAAATCGATCTTTGAAAAGAAACTTGCTCCTTGAAGTTGATCGAACAAATCGTCGATCCTGGGCAATGGATATCTGTTCTTGATCGTAACTTTGTTCAACTCACGATAATCGATGCATAGACGCATCGAGCCATTTTTCTTCTTCACAAATAGAATAGGTGTTCCCCAAGGAGATGAGCTTGGTTGAATAAAACCTTTCTCCAATAAGTCATCCAACTGTGTTCTTAATTCCTTCATCTCAGTCATTGCCAAACGATAAGGAGCTCGTGCGACTGGTGCTGCTCCTGGAATAATATCAATTTGAATTCCACTTGCATGTCGAAAGGTAAACCAAGTAGTTCTTCAGGGAATACGTCTGGGTAATCAGAAATAACAGGAATTTCTTCTATCTTGGGTTCTGGTTCATCTATAGTCACCTGTGCCATGTAAATGACACAACCTTTCTTCAAACACTTTGATGCCTTAAGCATAGATACTTGTTTAGGCAATCTATACTGAGTATCTCCCTGAATTGTAAGTGATTCACCATAAGGGGTCTTGATGACAACTTGCTTCTTATCACAGACAATTTGGGCTTGGTTAAAAGATAACCAATCCATGCCTATAACTATATCGAATCCTGCCAATTTCAATGGAAGCAAAGATAGCGAAAAAGAGTGATTCCTAATGGATATGAAACATCCATCTAAGATTGTTGAAGTAGTCTCTATGGTACCATCGGCCAATTCTACCTCATATTTTATGTTTAGAGTTTTAACAGGCAGATTTAAAAGTTTACAAAATTTATTGTCAACAAAAGACTTATTTGCACCAGAATCAAATAAAACTCTAGCATATACATCATTGATGAGGAAAGTACCTGTTATAACATTATCATTTTGCACTGCCTCCAGAGCATTCATTTGGAAAACTCGAGCATTTGTCTTCTTTGCCTCTTCAGGCTTCTTTGGGTTTTTCGGGTAGTTGGTCCTTATGTGCCCCTTCTCGTTGCAACCATAACAGGTTGCGTTCTTCATATTCTTGCAGTCCAAATTTTTATGCTCCTTAGACTTGTTGATCCCTCAAACTTTAGGCTTCGATTGCGATTCGAGTCTGCACTTCCCAAAATGGTGTTTCTTGTAGACTTTACACTTGGGCTTCTCACCTGTCTGTTGGGAGTCCTTTTTAAACCCAGAACTCTTCCTATGCTCAGAGTTCCCTTTTCTTTTCTTATCGGAGCGATGAGAGCTCTCATCCTCCCATTTCCGCTTTCCCTCATCAGAAGCCTTGATAGACTTATTCCTGACCGCATCGAGTGTGAGGGATAATGACAAATCCACTACTGATCTATACGTGGTAGGTCTGGAAGCTTTCACATTACCCTTGATTTCTGGGGCCAAGCCTCCAATGAAGCACGTTATGCGCTTTGGTTCTGGTGTGACCAAATAGGGAACCAATCGAGATATGGTGTTGAAACTTGTAACATACGCCTGACAATCCAAATTCTTCATGACCAGAGTCAATAAGTCAGTTTCAATTTTCTCTACCTCATGCTGAGGACAGAAGTTTTCCTTGATTAGTGCTACAAATTGCTCCCAAGACATGTTATACAGTGGGATCTTCCCTGTGGCTTGGATTAACGACCTCCACCAAGCCAAAGCTTCCCCTTTAAATGACTGTGAGACAAACTTCACAATATCCTGTTCCGCACAACCACTGATATTTACTATAGTATCCATCTCATCAAGCCATGTCATACAGTCAATGGCACCTTTTTCGCCTGTAAAATCCCTTGGCTTGCAAGAGACGAAGTATTTGTAAGAACAAGTCTTAACACGTGGTTCCTGGTTAAGCACAATTTGTTTAGTCGGCAAGCTTTTCTGATTTGACGAATGTCGAGAATCGTCCCTATGAGATGTATGTGTCTTGGAATGGGGCCTGAATGAGCCACAGATTGAGTCTTTGTGCAAGTATTACTTGGTTCCTTGAACTGTCTGTCGATGGCTATAGTAACAGCATTGTATATCAATGCTTGAAGGTCTGCACCAGCTACTTTAATTCTGACGTTATCATTTCTCTCCCTTGGATGACTATTAACCTCTTGAGATTCAGCCATGAAGCTTGATTGCTATAAAATAATGACAACAATTTGTTCAGAGGTCTATTATGGAATCATCATTTTGATGATTCATTAACCATGGTAAATATAGACCATATTGGTTAATTTTTAAATTTTTCCATTGTAATTATACTCAGTTATAAAGCATTAGAGATATTATGGTGGCACAAAAGGCCTAGTCACAAGGACAGTTTAATTTATAAGCCATGATCTCAGAGGATCGAGGCATTAAGGGTTGAACATAGTTCATCACCTTTTCTTGACGGGAAGTCATAGACTACACTGTCATTTGTCTTATAGGATAATAAGTATAGCCCGTAGGCACTTCATCACTAATGGATGTTTAAATCATCAGGTTAGATAAGGAATTGGAAAAATCCAATATAAGGATGACTAGTGTGACTTTATCGAATCACCTTTGTCAGGAGTGCTAACATGTTTTCAGATGTTAACAAAGATTTGAATCTTAAAAAGGTTTTACCATCATGGCCATGTCTAAAATGACATATGGGCTAGGTTATACCTTTAAGATTTTCTTCTAATATTTAATGGCGGAACAATTATAAATTGGAATGATATTTTGATTTGTTTTATATTGTACATGCATATATATAGTGACAAACAAGAATTTAAAATGAAATATTCAATAAATTGTCTTAAGGAGTACAATAGTTGCCCTAAACGGGACTTTAAACAAATAACTTGGCCACGTAGGGACTAAAATAAGAAAGACAAGTCCACGCAGGGACCAATTACATACATGAAATGTCCACGCAGGGACTTAATTGAAATAAAATAACAATACAATAATTAAGGGTTTCTAATAATCCTTCTTCTTCTTCCCCTTAATGAGGTTTGTTAAACCCTTTAGAAGACCGCGGCGACTCCTACGCTCTTCATCTACCCTCTGTTCCACCTCATGCAACCTTTGATAAGTTTCTTGCTGCTGAGGTTGTTAGATTTGGGGTTGCGGTGGTTGCTGCTGCTGTGGTTGAGGAGGCGGTGGGTATTGATACCCATATGCAGGGTACCTAGTTAGGTACGTAGGTGGAAATGGACCAGGGTAGAGAGCATTGAAGTTTGCTGCTTCAATGTACGGGTCGACGGCAGGTGCATTGTTGTAGTTATAACCCGAATAAGCTTGCTGCTCAAACGGGTTATACCCAGCTGCACCTGGGTAAGATGGAATTGGGTTTTCATAACCCATGGGTGGTGCATGTGCGACTGGTGCAGAATCGACTTCAGAAACTGCATTTAAAGGCCCACCCATTTGCGGGTCTTCATAGAGCGGCGGGTAGTTGCTATTGCTGGAGTGTTGGGGGGTGCTGAAGTGGAAACCCCCACGCACGGACATCCGTGCAGTTCTTCTCTGCCTCGATGAATCTGGAGGCGGTGGCTGCTCTGGCACTGGTGGTGGTGGTGGCGTGACCGCCTAAAAATGTGGGTCCTCAGAAGGGACCTGCTGGTGTGGTGGTGAGTAGCGGTGAGGGGGAGTATACTCCCACTTGTACGAGTTCCATCTTTCGGCCCAGATATCAGGGCCCCTGTAAGGCGAACCATGAAAAGATGATCCGCTAGAAATCTCGATGGGATACGTCGGCATCCCAGATGGCGGCATCTCAGGATCTGGATCCTTGTCCACATCCATGTTTTGGTACTCGAGAAATTGGTCAACTGGTCCCAAAGGGTTTGGACCCTCTGGTTCTTCGATTTGGTTCATCGGGTTGAACCGGCTCTGGAAATAAGGAGTTGGGTTCTGGAAAAAACTGTGGGAACCCGAACGCTGCAAAGGAATGAAAGAATGATGTGAATCATGAGGCTCTTCATCCTGATGTGGCCCGAACGAATGGTGGTAAGATGGTGAGGAGCTAAGCGAGACAGAGCGTCTTGCGGGCTCCAAATAGGTCCTCCAGTCTTCGTGTGGACTGGAGCTGAGTGTTGCTGATGGTGTGCGCCGGTGAGATGGTTCGGCCTCGTGATCATTCCTTCCCCTCATTGGGGCTTTTCCTCGTTCGCTCATTCCCCTAACTCTTGGTGGCATGATGATTGAAGTCTTGACAAAACAATAACAAATAAAGCAAAACGATTAAGATTAGGATTAGTCCTAAGTTGTTTGCCTAGACTCGGAAGTCAAGGAATGTGCAACTGTGTCATTGAGATTAAACACAAAAGGCTAATGTTTAATTCACTCAATGTTGGCTCTGATACCAACCTGTCACACCCTGATATTTCCACGTATTATCGGTGGGCCCGGTGGGGAGTATCGTGACGTAGTTGATATCATCATAGTCAATAATCACAGTTCAATGCACAGCGGAAGTCTTTGATGAAAGTAATATTACAAACCGAAATGCAAAGTATAATAAAATATTATACAACGGTTGTATGTGGATCCACAGGCAGATCTAAAACATAAAGTAAAATATTGTTCGACAGACTTTAAACACTAAGAACTTGCAAGATTCTTTAATTAGTGCCCAGGAGCTTCCAGCCAATTTCGTTTAGTACCTGCCACTTAGTCTTTTGAAAAATACATCAGTTTACACTGGTAAATACAATTAACTGACTCTTTTGAAAACATTTTATGAAAATTGATTTAAACGCACAAGGCACAAATATTCTTTTATAACTTGGGACAATTATATAAAATAATCTTGTATACAGATTTACATGTTTGTCGTACGTTTAGGGCCCGGGATAGAAGCCGAGATAAGATTAATAGACACACCACTAGTATAGGCCCACAAGAAGTTATCCTCACGAGTGGGATACCATTTTACATACGCAACTGTCAGGTGTATGCCTACACCCCGTGCTTAAGTCGTGGCCATTTCAAATGAATGACCGAGCATATCCAGGACACGGTCATTAACCTCCAAATGCTTAGATCAAACAAAACAGATTAAAATGGGTTATCTCATGATTTAACCACTCATCAATTAAATATTCAATACCCGACCAAGCGGTAATAATTTACCGTATCCCAAGCCCGTATAAGGGAAAATAAGTTAAAAGTATTTACCTGAGCTTAGAAATGTAATTTAATCTCAGCCGTATATTCTATTCAACAAGTGTAGGTAGCTTTTACTGGGCTCCTAATCTGGAACGAAGGTTTTAATAGCCTATTAGATTCCTAACGGGTCTTTTTTTTAAGTTATAACTTAGGCCGGTTTGTTTTAAAGAAAAGTTTACGGTGCGAAACGCGAGATTAAGCGATGACCGGATTGGAATGCGATTTAGACCCAACAAGTATGAAGACTTGTATAAGATGGGTAAACTAAATACATTCTGAATTTTGAAATAAAAATGATAAGGTTTGACCCGTTTCGGCTAATTTATGCAAACTAGTTACATAAACCGTATCGAACGCGTATAAGTATAACGGGTAACCAGATGAGACAAGTACAAGTTCCATAAGTTATTATGCTTAAAATATGTTGTGATATCAGTAGGATATCTTCAATTATGCCCAAAACGAATTTAAAACCAATTTAAGCCCCGTAGAGGTATTTTGGTCATTTTAAAGTTTATAAAAGAGGTTAAATAGCAAACTGAGGTTCTGGTCTAAAATAATCAGTGGAAATAATTATCTTATCATGTTACATCAGTAAAATAGGATACATATGTGAGGGTCACCATTTATGGCCAAACTATGCACCGGAGGGGCATTTTGGTCATTTCACGTATGTTTTAAGGACCAAATTGGAAATCTGAGTTCAAGACTTATACTTACTATTAAGATATTAAAATTTATTTATGAAATCAGTAAGTATCATGTCATAGGTGCTAAATATGGTTTTAAACCATACTATGCTCCTAATTCGCATAAAAGTCGATATTTGACGATATTTGAGATGTTTATAAAATTATGAGATTTTTATCAGTCTTGAATGCTTAAAATATTCTATTTAATATATAACATCAGTAGGAAAAGGTTTGGCATGTAAATGATATGCAAATCTCATTTTATTAATGAAAAGGGCATTATTGTAAATTACCAGATTTATGCAAGAACTCTATGTTATGGTCAGTATAAAATTTGACCAAAAATTTCAAAATTCTATAAAAATTATATTAAAACAGTAGGTAATGAGTTTGGTGCAAAAATTTGGGTTTAAATATAATTTATGCTAAAAATGCCATTTAATTAACAAAAAGTTTCATTTTACGCTATCTTGCATAACTTTAGTTTGAGACCAGAAACTGATGTCAAATTTTGTGGACATACTTATATTTCAGTAATAAAGCTTTTTGTCCTCTCACATTTTCAAAAATCTCGTTTTTATAACATAAGGGCATAATGGTCAACTTTTAAGCAAATAACAGAAACATGCAATGTACTATGATATCTAAGGACCATGAAGTATAACCTCAGAGGGTTATTCTAACAAATAACATGGTCACAAAGGAACCCTAAGGCATAACTAAACTAAGCTAATTCGGGTCAGAACTGAAAGTCAAAGCAAAAGTCTACTTTTGCGACTTTCGGTTGCGAACCGAGCCTAATACTTAGAATTATCGGGTTGAACATGTCTAAACATGTTCTTATATTAATTACCAAGTTATTTAAGTGATAAAACATATTTTATAGCTTCTACATTATCAGTTATGAATTATTTTAAAAAAACTGACTTGTTTGACTTTTCTGTTCATTACTTTGACCCGACAATTGACTAAGTAAACGTGATAATTAGGAGGTGCCCTTTTGAGGGATTAACACCTACTTAATTACCAACATATAGCCACTTTCAATTCGAATAATGGTTGGACCATTAGTGATTAATCACAAAGTCAAAGTATCATTACGATATCTTTGAGATTCGGTCATTAAACTAATAAAAGCTTAACTACAGAGGCTAAGAACGCTTACAAAGGTCCTTAGCACGAAGATTAAACTTAAGAGAGCTTCCTTGATGATTAGGATGCTCCAGAGAATGCTCCAAAGCTTGAGCAATTGAGATTGTGAGAAAAATGTGAAGTGCAAGTGAAGAAGCTGCTCATAAGCACCTATTTATACTAATGAGGACTTCACCAGATCATCCCAGCTGTTTTATGATGTTTCCTGATGATAACAAGTGTCCCTAGTGGTTTTAGAAACCATCAAATAGTCCCTTGTTTCGAGTTTATGAGAGTATAAGGCTGAAATGGGGAAGAAGCATGCAGAACCTGCATCTGTGCATGTTGTCTGCCAAAAACAGGCCGTCACGTCGCGCGATGGCACACCTGTTTTGGGGTCGCGCAGCGCGAGCCCTATGGGGGACCAGTTTTTGAGTTTCAAACTTGGAAAGAATGGCCCTTGAACCTTTTAAAACGTAATAACTTCTATTTTAAGCACTTTTAACCCATAAAGTTTATATTTGGATGATCTTTAGGATATAACCAAACATTGTTAGGTCCGGTTTCGTTAAACGATAACCGAAAACACTAGTTTCACCAAGTTGACGCTTTTAACCCTTATTTACGAAAGTTAACGTATTTAATACCAAACGATATCGAAACCTCGTGAATTTCTTGACACTTATTCTTGAAAGTATAATCACTTGTTACAAAGTCCCGGGTTCGTTAAAAGGTCACTTAGAGGTAGTATTTTAACATGTTGACACGTTTAACCCCCGCGTTTTGTAAACTTTCACTTTCTTTCACAAACGGCTTCATACGTTTCATAATTTATTCGTTTAAGGGTATAAACATCGTGTAGGGTTGTTGAAAGGCATAGTTTTCAAATATTGACACTTTGGATCCTTCCACATACATCTTTTCCTTGTTTGACAACTTTAGTCCCTCGAAATCCATTCATTACACGTTTAAAGTTTATGACACGTGTCATTACTACATTGGCCATGATTTTGCAAGGTGTTACACCATAACCCATACTTAGCTAACCCAACATCATTCCAACATTACCCCTTTCTAGTAATCTCATATGCTTAACATTTACTCCTTAATCACAATTAGGCAATCAAACAAACACACGGTGTGCATTACATCATTCAAGCATATGGTGTAAGTCACTAGGGAACCCTTCTACCCAAGCATGAAATCAACAAAATCTCCATATGGATTCAATCTAACACACCTTCCTCATGGTCCTTCAATCATATGCACATTTCCACTAATTCAGGAATGAGCCATGTTCATCTTAATGAAATAACCCTGCCATTAGCTATTAAAAATGGATTCCGAAGCTACTGTAAAAGCTTGGACGATGTGACACTTTGGGTTTTCCTGCACAATTTTATTGTAATGCGAATTCATTAAATGAAATCTAGTTGATAATTATGTGGGTTATATGATTAAAGTGTGAAATTTTTATTGTTATTATTATTATTTTATAAGGCCAGTCGCACACTTCTTGGTTATCTCGTACACCATCCAAAGGTTGCACACTCCCTTGCACCGCTTTGGGCTACTGCACAACACGTCCCTTTGGTTCTGGCCCAAGGATAAAGCCCACAAAGGAACCCTAATTCAAACCGCACACTAGAAGGGGAGCAAACTTAATGTGTGTGGCTCTATTGTGTATAAAAGGCCTTATCAGCCGACAAAATGAAGGATTTAGCAACAAATCATTAGGGCAACATTTCCCCAAAAACATTCTCTCATTTTCTCTCTCTCTCCTCATCCACTTTCTCTCTAAGAAAACCCTAAAAACACATCAAAATATCTCCTTCTTCCTTGATTCCAACAAAGATAGCATCATCTTTCAACGGCAGCTCTACCTCTCGAAGATAGCTAGCAACAGCTGCATTAAGAGCCTTGCTTTATCATCGATTCCACACACTCTAAGTGTTGCATAATATCCGGTTAGTACACTACTGTTTTGGGAATAATAATGTGTGATAAAGATGCATGTTTGATTGATAATTTGGTAGGGAACGATGTACATAGATTGTTCAAATAATAAAAGAATGTTAACAAATCTTTGTGAGTCCGAAACTGTTATGAACCATGAATTAATGAAATGAATGAAACAGTGCTAGATGATGTTGTGTTATGATATGATTGTTATTGCAAAAAGGATTGTTATGATGATATATTTGATATAAATGATGGTGAACTGTTTAAATCGAATTGTTGTTAGCAAATGCGGAAAATCTAAGCATGTTTGAGATTAGGATGGAAAGGTTTATAAAAATAAGTGTTTAATCATAGGGACATGAATGTTGAGGAATGGAATGATTTGTGTTTAAAACGGTACATTTGATCTGTTTTGAATTAGCAAACATGAATAAAATTTGTTAATACCATACAAAAGGATTGTACGACATAGAATGCACACTGTACATCTAAGCTCAGCACACCGCACAGCTGGGTGTGCGGGGTATGTCGCACACTTGGCAAAGTACACCTCACAATGCATCTTGTACACCCAAGTGCTAGGTCGCACACTTTAAAACATCCCACAAACTCAAAGTACGAGCTACTGAGGCACACTGTACAACCCCTCATTGCATGACCGCACACTAAGAATAAGCCGCACACTGGAGTGTGGACCGCAACACTCTATGTGGGTCGTTCCAATGGTGGGTCGCACACTCCATTAATGGGCTTATGAGTTAACCTAGGCTCACACTCACACAAACTCGTACACTCATGATTAAGCTGCACACTCTATTAATGGACCGACGTATCATTGGGCCGCACATGGGTTTATGAATTAGATGTAATAGGACCAAACATTTGTAACCAGGCCCAACATTACTGGACCGCACACTCAAACTGGACCACACACCTTGTATTGCATGTTGGACTGTCTATATTACTGATTAAGTGATTGGGTCGTTTGCTGTTTTACGGTTTGGGCCTATATTATACATGATGCCTTCTATGTTACATGTACTTATGTGCTACATGTTAAATACGTGTATACGTGACATTATTTAATGCGAACCTAATTAGATGTGGTAACTATAGTAGGACATGATTGACCAAAATTGTTTTAACAAGTAAATTACCTGCTGAGCAAACCAATGTGAGTTTACACACTTTTCTAAAAGCATGCGTTCCCGGTGGTTTGGGAAACGGAAAGAAAAACACTTTCCCTGGTTTGGGATTGCTTACTATTCCTAGTTTGGAATACGTTGTACAGTACAAACAAGACTTTCCCTGGTTTGGGATTTCTTGCTATTCCTGGTATTGGAATACGGTCAATTACTATTTATATTAGATGCAACAAGTGTACTAAACGAAACTCTATCACGAAGTCCCTACTTTCTTTACCGATTAGTCGTCGGGGCCTGGCAAACGGGTTATTAGTTGATAGCGCTATTTAGATTTCACCAACCTCACACCATGCCTCGAGAGGATTGATGCGTGTCGAGTGCAATATGGTTTTATTAATATTTTGAGCCCGTTTTACGCATTAGTCAAGTTTTAAATTTATAAAATACGATATTGTACAAACACTAAACACACACTTGGGCAAGTGCACCCATCGCGAGCATAGTATAGTGTTGGTAAGATACCGAGGTCGCCCAAGGACACAAGAGCTTTTAATATCGGTTTATCCTCAACGTCTAATTGATCTAATTTTTTGAGAAAAGTTTTGAAACATGAAAATAAAACTAAAAATGAAAAGATAAATAAAATGAAAAAACAAATAGACAAGATAGAATCACTTGGATCCAACTCATCTTTAATGTATCCTTTGATGATTTTCGCACTTTCGGACTTTTTAAGAGATTATCTTAGTTATAGTAGTCGGCCCCTCTTTTGAAGGTGACGTTACCCTCAACGCAGTGGTTTGAGTCAGCAGGGATACAATCCCAAAGGGTCAGAAAATTGAAAGACAATTAAGTTAGTTATTAATGCGAAAAGTGGTAGGCCCCTCTTTTGAAGGTGACGTTACCCTCGACTAAGTGGTTTGAGTCAGCAAGGATACAATCCCAATAAGTTGGTTTAAAGTATTAATAGTAGTTTACATATGAGGGGTTCAAGCTATTCGCAGCCCCGCCATCAATGACATCATGAAGAAATGGTAAAGAAAATTCACTTTCAACATAAGAAACTAGTTATTGAAGTAATTAATACAAACCCAATTAAAAAGTGCCGAAAGATTAAAAATCAAAAGTAATACATTAAAGACTTGTCTTCACCAACTGATGTAAGAGTTTAGCCAAACATGGCCTTTGATTGACAAGAACTCTTACGATCAATCTTGGATCCCGAGACTACTACACACTCTAAAGATGGATAATGGTGGTGGGTGTTGGTGTTGTAGTGGTGGTGGGGTGGTGGCAAAGTGGGAGAGAAGTGGTTTGCCAAGGGATGCCTTTGAAGTGAACCAAGCACCCCTATTTATAGCCAGAACAGAGCCCTGGCCACGGCCCCGAGTCCAGCCAACACGGCCTGTGGCCATCCTTTTCTCTTCCTTCATTAATTGCAATTGTCAGCAGAGGGCCCCACACGACCCCGTGTCTTCTGGGCACGGCCCCATGCTAAGAGTTGACCACGCCCCGTGGAGAGCTGGGCACGGCCCCGTGGTGGGCGTATAAGCTTCTGCAGGTTTGTCTTGTTGTGCAGGGCCTGACCACGCCCCATGCCCAGCTGGGCACGGCCCCGTGGTCAGGTTCTGTTCTTCTTGTTTTTGCTTTTGCTTTAGGGATGCTACCGAGGGGTCGGGCATGTCACGTTTATTCCTTCTTTTTGTATTTATGTTGGTTTTGGCTGCTTATTTTTTCCTTTTGTTCTTTTAAGCTCGTTTGGTCCTATAAATTCAAATGGAAGAAAGAAACACGGTTTTTCCAACATTAGTACTAAAAAAGGGTTAGTTTTATGCCTCATTTGATGTAATTTATATGTTGCATTTTGCACGCATCAAATACGCCCACACTTGAATCTTTGCTTGTCCTCAAGCAAAACTCTTTAATATGTGGCTTACACACCCAAATGGAAGAGGTAGAGGAGAAGTTTGTGGCTTATCTTGAGTATCGGGAATCCAAGATCTTTATTAAGTTTTATTTTTATTTTATTTACAATCCTATGCGTCATGATTTATTTAGAACATTTATTAAGAAAAATTATTTATATGGGCATAACATGCCTCTTTAAAATTCCATTTATATACAAGTTCACATACCTCACAGGAGATCACCCAACACTCGGCCGATTTGTGTATTTTTGTGAAACACTCGATACCGGCATGGAACTTACTTCTACCATATGCTTGCCAAACGATCAAACCTCCTCCTTTTTAACTATAAACCTTCGTAAATATCAAGAGGACTTTGGGAAGGGTTAGGCTTGGGCTAAGGGTAGGTGGTTTTTGGTTAGTGGTTAGTAAAATGGCTAAAAGCGTAAAAAGCATCGGTAGTCGTAAAACGTTTTGTTTTAGTGACATTTATTCAATCTAATCATATTCAAACAAGATTTCTTTGAGGAACTTGTTTGGTTATTGCAAAATGCTTTTTTTTCATGTCACAAGATAACCGAGCTTTTTACTAAAACAAATGGGTTTGAAAAGAAAAAGGTTTTGGTGGGTAATGGGTGTTGGTTTTTCGGGTTTTGAAACGAAAAGGTTTAGGCTCAAAGGGGTTAACTAGGGGGATTTTGGTTAGTGGTGTAAAAAGGATGAAAATAATGGTTTTGAAAGAAAAATGGGTTAGTCCTAATGCCTCCATCATTTACTTACTTGGGTTCAAGTTGGTAAGGACCGGGAATGCATCGTCTTGGCAAGTTCTGGAGTCGTAAGAACCAAGCGGCTATTCACACAAGAAACGAAAAATGGGCATTTAGTTTAAAGATGTATGCAAGTATGCTCAATAAAGGCTCAAAACTCACTTATTGTGGGAATGGGTTCATAATTTTCTTATTCGGTTCTTTTTATCACGACGCTATCGGTTGTAAATTTGTAAAAACATAACCTTTTTAGAACTTGTTATTCCCAAATTAAACCAAGACAAGTAAAAAATGAAAAATTTTGAAAAGATTTGGGGTGGTTAGCGGCTCCAATATAGTTTTGTGTAAGGCTTGTTATTAGGACTTGCAAGATTCAAGGTTTTAGCATTCCCCCCCCCCCCCCCACCCACACACACACACTTAAATTACACATTGTCCTCAATGTGTCCCAAAAATAAATTTTTAGGTTGATTCGAATGTATAAAAGGTGTTTAAAAACAAGGTTTCATGTTACTGGGCATCTGGCCACGGCCCCGTGTGGTCCGGGCACGACCCCATGGTCAGATTGCCAGTATCAAAATTTAACAGAAGGCCTGTCACGGGGCATGTTCAGTGGACACGACCCGTGGTTAGTTACCTGATTTGGAGATTTTTCTGCAGAGCCTGGGCACGGGGCGTGTTGGGCTGAGCACGGCCCCGTGCTGCACATGCTGGACAGATAGAAAAGTTGACAGAAGGCTCTGTTTTCGTGCATGGGGTGCGGTTTTAACGTCCCTTTGGCGGTTTTAACCTTTTCTTATTTGTTAAGCCATTATATAACATCCAATCACCATACAATAACTTAAACCATCATTTATTAAGAGTGCAAGATACATAGGTCCTAAGATAATCCAAACATTAAAAGTTACAAAAGTCCTAAGATAAGATAGATAGGTCCTAATATGCAAGAAATTTAAAAAGCATAAGGAAGCTCTACCCTAGATTTTACATGTCGAAACAACAAAAACCCGAAAATAATTTTTCGGAGAGTAGGGGCTTTTTAGAGCTTCACTCCTCTTGTGGGGGAGGTGTGACATCCACCGGAACCTCGTGTAATGCATCTAGAGGAGGTTCCGGAGGAAGGTCATCCCATCCGGTTAGGTTAACAACTTCTTGCGCAAGGTTCCAATCCTCTTGTGGGAAGATTGGTTCCATGGGTGGCATAGCAAGAATGTTCAACCTTTGGTGCAAAAGGTTGATTTCTTGGAAGCTATTCTGTAGTCCCACTGTCAAGTTGTTGATACGGTCAATGAGGACCTCCTTCACCGATGTCATTTCGCCGATGGCTTCCCTTAGTGCATACACATAGCAGACAAGGGTAGCTTCGATTGATGGTCTTCTTCCCCTTCGATTGTTTCTTGAGTTGAGTGAAGAAGTTCCACTGTTTGGCTCGACATACTTTTAAGGTATGTGTTCAAATCCCCAGCAGATTTTTGTCTTTGGAATGGGTCTAAATGTGCAGAACCATTGCTGACTTTATAGAAAATGACAGCACACTGACCACGGCCCCGTGTCGGCTGGACACGGCCCCGTGGTCAGATAAGATTCTGATATTTTTGTTCGTATTAGGGGCACGGGGCGTGTTGGCCAGGGCACGACCCCGTGGTGAAATTTGAGGTGAGCACGGGGCGTGTTAACCTAAGCACAGCCCCATGGCTAGAGTTTTATGAAGTATCTTCTTATTCTAAGGTTTTTATTCGGATCGGGTGGTTCCTTACTGGAGGGAACAACACCGAAGGGCCTAAGGTACCTTAATTGCTTTTGATTTATGCAAGAACGCAAGAGGTTATCGGAAAGGGTGAAACCTAAACTACTGACCGGTGGGCGAACCAACCTTTATTCCCCTTATCCGGGCTCTTGTTAAAGAAGGTATGTGTCGAATCGCTCAGGTCTATGAGCGAGGTTGAGGTACTTTTGGTGTCGTCGATGTTGGTAGATTCCGAATGTGGCCTCAACATTTCTCCTTGATTTTTGTCTTGTGATGAATACCTCATTTTCATCATAAGCTCTATTTCTTTTATTTTTAGGAGAATCCTTTCTTCTATTTGACATAATTCTTCGGAGGTTATGTCGGTTGGAAGAGATGGTTGAGGGCATTTGGTTGGATAATAATGATCATTTTTACTTTTGCCCATCTTAAGGTGACTACAGGAAAACGATGGGTCTAAGTAGTGGGGTTCATAATTTAGAAAGCAACATTCTAAATCTTGATGAAATCCACCACATATTTGACACCACTCACCGTAAGAGTGGCGAAAGTAAAAATAATCAATATCATCCATATTTTTGTCAGACTTTACAAACCGTTGGGATCTTACGGTCCTGTTTTCAGTAACTGGAAATTGGACACAGGGGCATGTTGAGTGGACACGGCCCCGTGGTCAGCTACTGTCTGACTTAAAACAGAATTACCAGTAAGGGAGATGGACACGGCCCCGTGTCTGGCTGAGCACGGCCCGTGCTGAGCTCCTGTAGAATTTGAAAACTTATGAGAAATTCTAAAAAAAATTAGAAAAATGAAAAAAATAATTAGGCCCTCGATTTTAAACTTTCTTAAAATCCTTGTGTCCCCGGCAACGGCGCCAAAAACTTGGTGCGTGTCGAGTGCAATTTGATTTTATTAATATTTTGAGCCCATTTTACGTATTAGTCAAGTTTTAAATTTATAAAACACGATATTGTACTAACACTAAACACACACTTGGGCAAGTGCACCCATCGCGAGCGTAGTATAGTGTTGGTAAGATACCGAGGTCGTCCAAGGACACAAGACCTTTTAATACCGGTTTATCCTCAACGTCTAATCGATCTAATTTTTTTAGAAAAAATTTGAAACATGAAAATAAAACTAAAAATGAAAAGATAAATAAAATGAAAAAACAAATATACAAGATAGCATCACTTAGATCCAACTCATCTTTAATGTATCCTTTGATGATTTTCGCACTTTCGGACTTTTTAAGAGATTATCTTAGTTATAGTAGTAGGCCCCTCTTTTGAAGGTGACGTTACCCTCAACCATGTGGTTTGAGTCAGTAGGGATACAATCCCAAAGGGTCGGAATATTGAAAGACAATTAAGTTAGTTATTAATGCGAAAAGTGGTAGGCCCTCTTTTGAAGGTGACGTTACCCTCGGCTAAGTGGTTTGAGTCAGCAAGGATACAATCCCAAGAAGCCGGTTTAAAGTATTAATAGTGGTTTACATAGGAGGGGTTCAAGCTATTCGCACCCCCGCCATCCAATACCGTTGGGCATTGAAAGAGGTCCTAGTAAGCTTGAACCAAGTCCTCGCAGTATCTATACACTGAACGAGACAAGAACTTTACCAAACCACCCTCCTAACCCCTTTCCAGGTAGTTAACACACTTTATATAGACCGTAAAGACACGAATGAGCAAATCAATGACATCATGAAGAAATGGTAAAGAAAATTCACTTTCAACATAAGAAACTAGTTATTAAAGTCATTAATACAAACCTAATTAAAAAGTGCCGAAAGATTAAAAATCAAAAGTAATACAATAAAGACTTGTCTTCACCAAGTGATGTAAGAGTTTAGCCAAACATGGTGTCACGACCCCCGACCCACCCTGAACGGAATCGGAAGTCGCGAACAGCCAAGTGGTACCGGTGATTATTTTGAAAACGTTGCAGCGGAATTTTCATCAGGACCGTGAGTTAGGAAAAATATCAGAGTTTAAAAACACCGGATTTTATTTATTAAATAGTTGAGATAAACCCATGTTTTACAAAGGTAGCTTTAATAAAGATAAATTTAATTACATAAAACAATATTTCTTAATTTGATTTAATTAATAAATAAGCCACTTCTTGATGCCTTTCAGTGCCGTATCCATCTCTACTGTAATTACCTGAAACATGTTTGAAAAAGGTTTTGTTAGCGGGAAATACTGAGTGAGTTCATTCATTTTGCTAAAACGACACATTTGTTATAATTTACAGTATTAAGGAAGATTACAATGTTTCTGATATCAAACCAATTACCCACAGTACTTTGTCACTCGACCCATTGGCCCTTCCGTCCAATGGTGTCTGTGACTATGGTCATATCACCCATTGGCTGCCCCAATGGTGAAGATTATCAAGTAATGTATACAAAACCCCACATACCGGCTGTAATATGGTGATTACATAAACTTAATCCCTGTAATTATAACTTTGAAATAAATAGGGTTTTGTAAAGCAATTTGATAAAAAGAGAATGACTCACTTTATAAGCATGCAGTATTGATTTAACAATCTTCTTGATTCTACTCCTTCTGATAATTAAGCGTATACTTTATTGTTCTGAACCTTCTGAGGATTTAACAGCTTGTTTAATTGTATATGTGGGAGTATTCTGGTAGTTAAACATATAGTTTAACAGAATGGAATACGTATTTGTGTAAAACCCAAATCAAACCTTAATGGTAGTCACGAGATTCGAACCTTAATGAAATTCACAAAGTATAGTCTTGTTTAGACAGCATTTTGGCATCCGTTTAACGAACTCACAAAATACAATACTTTGGCATCCGTTAGTTGGTTCATGAATCGATCGGACAGAACATCGCATAGGTGATTATTGGTTAGAACACCAACGTATAGAGAAAAGAATAGAAGAAATGAACAAAGGAAATGAATTCTTAAGCTTTCTATTTATAGGTCAATTTTCTTTCTTAGCTAGGAAGTTTCCTTAACCATTAAGTTTCCTTAACCATTAAGTTTCCTTAACCATTAAGTTTCCTTACCTATTAAGTTTCCTTACCCATTAAGTTTCCTTACCCATTAAGTTTCCTTACCCATTAAGTTTTCTTATCCATATAACTAAATAACTTACTTAGTTGTTTAATTAATCTTGCTTAGCTTAATTAATCTTGATTAGCTTAATTAACCTTGCTTAGCTTAATTAATCCTGCTTAATTTAATTAATCCTGCTTAACTGATTAATAAATCTTAATTAATTTTAATTAACCTTTCTTAATTTAATTAGCAGATTAATTTAATATTACTTAGCTAGCTTAATTACTAAGTTTCCTTAACAACTAAGTGTACATAATTAGTAAGTTTACTAAGTTTATTTAAATACTAAATTTACTTAGTTGCTAAGTATTCTAGCAGCTTCCTGATTATGAGTTCTAATTTCTAGACACAACGGAACTCGTATTAGTGTATTAACTCAATTCAACTTTAACGACAACTCACGAGATCAACCCTCACAACGAATGACAAAGCATCACCCTAATGTGGGCAGCACTTAAACATCCATTGAGTACATTGATCGATCGGAAAATGAATCGTAATAGCGATCGAGTTATTACCCTAATAACAGGCGGAGTCTCGGGATTGAGAAGGTATAATCCCAAGCTATTTTTTATTATAATAAAAGCTAAAGAAAAGGAAAGAATTGTAGCAGTGATCGAGTTAATACCCTGTATCGTAGCAGCACCCCCTCTACTAATTAGTGATTTCGTGTGTGTTGTAGAAGTGTTTGGACAATAATTCAGCGTGAATTTGAAGTTTGAACGTCGTTCCAATTGCAGAATTCAAGTCCCAGACTCTGCTATTTATACACGAAATTTGACAAGCTTACGGACCGTAAGACTCCCAACGTTACGGTCTGTAAGGGTGCTTACGGTCCGTAAGGGTCTTAATGTTACGGTCCGTAAGGGACACCAAATCACTATAGGGTAGCCACGCGTGGGAGTAGGCCAGCTGAGTCGACAGAATTCGAAATTGAGAATTTGACAACGTTTTATTTAGATAATCGTGACTAGGGTTTACCCCCCTTGAGTTTTAGGGGCCCTGATCCTGATTCCGATTGTTCTGAAAATTTTAGGATTTGCGTAGAATCACTTGGGTGTCTCAATTAGGGTTTCCTATTGGATAAAATAATAAAATAAATAGAACTTTTAATGAGGGTTGTTACATTCTCCCCACCTTAATAAAAATCTCGTCCTCGAGATTTACTGGAATAAGTAGGAATAGTTTTTCTTCATCTCAGATTCCAGCTTCCAAATGTATTTGGGTTATGATATTTATTTTAGACTTATGTCATAATATTAGGGTAGATGACACAGAATTTAAAATATCGAATTTTATAAATACGGGTTGTATCATAAGTAGGATTCAATGGTTCAACTGAATTAGTTCAAGAAATCGATGACAAACGAATGAGATGAAATGATATAATTTCCAAGGTGACTAGGTTTATGCCGAAAGATATATGATCAATAGATATTTAAAATGAATGTGAAGGATTTTTTTTTTTTAAATTAAAAAAATTCTTTGTTAAAAGAAAGCTTACTATGATTGGTAACTGAGGAAAACTTAGAATTGACAGGTTCCAAATGAAATAAAAGCATGAAAAATGATTTGTCAAATATTTATGATATGAGAAAATCAAAGTGAGTGAATTGTAAAGATACACAAAAAGATAATAGAGTTAGTGTATCATTATTTAGAGTTCCAAGTTGTTTTGACATGACCAATCATTATATTATATTATTTGTATCCCTGTCTAAACCGTATCTTACATATCAAATATTATTTGTTACGCATTTTTACTATATGTAAATAGTCACCACTTTTAAATAAATATTTTAGTATTTTACTATACTATGTAAAATAACTTATATTTACTATGTAATATTACAAAATACTGCAATGAAGTTATTACATTACAAAATATTTTAGTATTATTATTTTGTAATAGAAATCACTATTATTTATATCGTTACATGAGAGTTAGAAATAAAGGTGTAAAAATAAAAAGTGTTTGTAAAATATTTGGTAAATATATAACACTTAATGAGTCGATTCTATTTGATTACTTATTTTCATTTTGAAATCATATAACATTGTGAATGTATTTACAATTGTTGTAAATAAGTGAAAACGGGGACTATTCTTATATATCATAATGTTCCCTTAATCCAATGTAGTTGATGACTACCATATTATGATTATTATCTTTACAAAACATATGATAGACAATTTATATAATTTTATTCGTCCCTCAAATTCTTTGTATTGCTTTATAAAAATACAAAATATATATTTTTATATATAATTAAGATTTACTAAATAAATATGATGACTTAATTTATATATATTAATTAGTCATTATCATGAGTGGATATTGGTTAGTGCTGCCTTGTTTAAGCATAGGTGGCCAGTCCATGCCTAATTAAGGCTAGGCTATTCAATACCTGCCCTTGACAATAATCCTAGTACAAAAAAATAATATCAACATTATTATTATTAATATTTTATTACTGATAATAAAAATAATAAATAACTAAATATAAACTTAATTAAGAGTATACCTCAAACAAAATTTTATTATAGAATATAATTTCTTCACCTCATTGGTTTTAACCAAATTTATTGACTCGATATCAAAGAGTTATTGTTTTACAATAGTGCGGTTCACCGTGCAAAAAGCGAAATGATATTTTGAGTGTGGATAAAATGACAAATTAGAATGAAGTCCTCCAGTGGTCTTCACAAATCGAATGAACCATATGCGCAACAAACAGTGCATGTGTAACGTGTGGATTTACCAAGAAATGAAATAGATCAATATTCGCTACTGTGAAAGAATTCCTCATGGTATGATGACCATTAGGGGAATAGAAACGCGAAAGTCAATTTATTATATGCAGAAATCAGAATTTTAACGAAAAGAAATATAAGAACTTTATCTGGAATTTCGTGTGATAACCGTTGTTAAGTAACATTACCAGGGAATGTCGAATAAAATGAAATAGGGAATTTGCAATAATATGCGACTCCTTTTGCAGCACCAATAATTATGATTCTGATTAGACTGTGAACCGATGGTTATGAAATCTTGTTACAACGTACCTCAGCGAGATTAGTGTTGTTTGTAGAATCATATGGCAAAGTGCTTCTTTTTTTATTAGTAGTTTTTCTACTGACGGAATTATCATTGGTGTCATCGTGCCCAATTTATATTTTCCAAAGATCTTGCCTTGGAAGTTTGTATGTGATATACTTCGACGTCTGTGGAAGTAAAATTTTAAGTTTCATGTGTTTTCTTGTGCACTAGCACAACTTTACATGCTTCTTACTTGCGCTAATAGTTTATGGTAACGCGTTAGAAATTCTTTATGCTTTTGATGGTATCCCAACTTAATGGGTTTCTATTGTTATTATTGTCGCTCGAGTTACTAAGCAGATAATCAAACGAAATAATGTTTGATATCGGAAAAGAGATTCCTGATAAAGAATTCTAGACACAGATGCTTGTGCTTTATTCCAAATTAACTTTTGGAATTTCTTATAGATATACATATCTATATAATCATATATTTCACATGCTGAATTAAACATACCATCTATCAGGTCAATATGTTTAACAGATTCATATTTCCAAAAACCAGTCAGATATTTGGTCATGATACTATTTAGGGAAATCTTGTCACTCGTTTGACATATTATTTACCCCGTCTTACCCGGTTCTCGCCGGAGAGGTATCCTCAGTATATCCGGACAACTGGAGAGTCTGCTACATCATACCCAGATTTGCCGGAGAAAATTTTCTATTTCCCATAAATAGTATCTTTTCAAAAGTGCCTCTTTTATTAGGCTTTTATCCAGAATTAGGGAAATTTGTATTCCCGTAACATATATTTATTCTAGACCAAGTAATATCAATAAGCAATAGTTACTATTAATTCTTGCTTATTATCATATCTTGCAATATTCTAATTACCATTCCCATCATACTTTATTTACGCAAGTACTTAGCTTATCTCGAAGCTGATACTAAGGCATCTTTTCTTAAGTTCAAGTCTAAATGCTATCCTGTGTGCTACCAGTTAATAGCAATCTCCTAACTCTTTTATATAAACCTTAGGTATTATTATTACAACACCTAAAGGCTTGAAGCAGTGGCTCTGATACCACCTTCTGTCACGACCCCCGACCCACCCTGAACGGAATCGGAAGTCGCGAACAGCCAAGTGGTACCGGTGATTATTTTGAAAACGTTGCAGCGGAATTTTCATCAGGACCGTGAGTTAGGAAAAATATCAGAGTTTAGAAACACCGGATTTTATTTATTAAATAGTTGGGATAAACCCATGTTTTACAAAGGTAGCTTTAATAAAGATAAATTTAATTACATAAAATAATATTTCTTAATTTGATTTAATTAATAAATAAGCCACTTCTTGATGCCTTTCAGTGCCGTATCCATCTCTACTGTAATTACCTG